>SJYC01129528.1:0-28455 GCA_006408675.1 Madoqua kirkii | reverse complement strand
CTGAAGCCTGGCTTGGAGAATTTTGAGCATTACTTTACTAGCATGTGAGATGAGTGCAATTGTGCAGTAGTTTGAGCATTCTTTGGCATTGCCTTTCTTTGGGATTGGAATGAAAACTGACCTTTTCCAGTTCTGTGGCCACTGCTGAGTTTTCCAAATTTGCTGGCATATTGAGTGCAGCACTTTCACAGCATCATCTTTCAGGATTTGAAACAGCTCCACTGGAATTCCATCACCTCCACTAGCTTTGTTTATAGTGATGCTTTCTAAGGCTCACTTGACTTCACATTCCAGGATGTCTGGTTCTAGATGAGTGATCACATCATCATGATTATCTAGGTCGTGAAGATCTTTTTTGTACAGTTGTTCTGTGTATTCTTGCCACCTCTTCTTAATATCTTCTGCTTCTGTTAGGTCCATACAATTTCTGTCCTTTATCGAGCCCATCTTTGCATGAAATGTTCCCTTGGTATCTCTAATTTTCTTGAAGAGATCTCTAGTCTTTCCCATTCTGTTCTTTTCCTCTATTTCTTTGCATTGATCACTGAAGAAGGCTTTCTTATCTCTTCTTGCTATTCTTTGGAACTCTGCATTCAGATGCTTATATCTTTCCTTTTCTCCTTTGCTTTTAGCCTCTCTTCACAGCTATTTGTAAGGCCTCCTCAGACAGCCATTTTGCTTTTTCGCATTTGTTTTCCATGGGAATGTTCTTGCTCCCTGTCTCCCGTACAATGTCATGAACCTCATTCCATAGTTCATCAGGCACTCTGTCTATCAGATCTAGTCCCTTAAATCTATTTCTCACTTCTACTGTATAATCATAAGGGATTTGACTTAGGTCATACCTGAATGGTCTAATGGTTTTCCCTACTTTCTTCAATTTAAGTCTGAATTTGGTAATGAGTTCATGATCTGAGCCACAGTCAGCTCCTGGTCTTGTTTTTGTTGACTGTACAGAGCTTCTCCATCTTTGGCTGCATAGAATATAATCAGTCTGATTTTGGTGCTGACCATCTGGTGATGTCCATGTATAGAGTGTTCTCTTGTGTTGTTGGACGAGGGTGTTTGCTATGACCACTGGAGGGGACAAATGGAGGGCAGTAGGGCAGGAAGACAAGGGAACAGTCAGCAGAGGTGCCCAGGAGGCCCACTGCGAGTGCCAGCCCCAGCACCGACCCACTGGGCACACTTGGCCAGTCTGGTGCCCCTGCAGCCTCCTGTTCTTCATCTGTAGGGGCCCCAACCCCTCCTAAGACTGCTGTCCCCTAGGGCGGGTGTGGGGCAGACTGAGGGTGCTGAGGTGCTACTCAGGCTGGGTGGGACTTAGCTCTTGGTTCCATGAATTTAAAGACACTCAGTTACCTTCTTCACAAAGCACCAGCTGGACTGGGGGTGGGGGCTTTGGTTTTGGGGGCTACAATATGGACCTTTGACTCTTGGTCACATATAGACATCAGGTTCTGACTTGTTTCTCAGGCCCAAGGAGGGTCTTAGGTCTTGGTTCCATGAACTTAAAAACACCCAAGTATACACCTTCACAAAGCATCGGTTGAACAGGGGCCTTTGGCCTCATGGGGGCTGCAACATGGAGCTCGGTGGTTGCCTGAACAGGCCTGACCTTGACTGCTCCTCAGAGCAGGCAGCCCTTTCAAGAAGTGCACTGTGCCCAGGACCTGGACCCAGCCGTGCGGCCGCCTTCAGACTCCACTGGTGGTCCAGGGCTGCCCCTGTGCCTGGTGTCACACCCTCCCCCCAAAATGTCCTGTGCCCACTGGCCTCAGGTCCACTACAAGGTCTTGTCTCACTGTCACTTCCTGAGAAGCCAGAGGACAGACCTTCGTGGGGACAGGTCTGGGCACCTGAGGGCAGGGAGTGACTGCAGAGCTTCAGGGGCAGAAGAGGCCAACCCCACCAGCTCCAGTTCTCACCAGCGCGTGCACCCATCTCCCTGCCTGTGAAAGGACAGTCCTGGCTGTGTCCTGTGCCCAGGTGGGAGGATGACAGGAGGCACGCTATACGGGAGCTGCCTGGCCCAAGGCAAGAGCTCCAAATGTGGCAGGCAACAAGGTCACAGCGCAGATGTGGGTCCTTTGGGCAGTTGTGTTTTGAGTTGTGGTGTGACCGGCCCTTTGGTCCAGGACAGGGTTACCAAGCAGACAACCTCTAAGGCATGTCCCACTGTCCTTGGGGAGGGCAACAAGTTTTGCCCCAGAGGAAGTTCCCTCCTGCTCAAGACCCAGAGGCAGAACTGAAGAACTGAGGCATGCTAGCTGTGAGGGGCTTGGGGAGCAGATAGCACCCCGCACTTGGAGGTCCCAGCCCAGAGTAGGTGCTCTGTCAGCATCCTGTCTCTGTGGTCTGAGGACCTTTCTGCTATTGCCCAGCTTCTTACATGCCCTCTCTGCCAGGCCACATAGGTTTCCCGGGAGCCCTGCACTTAGCAGGGAGGACTGCCCACTGGCCAGAACTTGTACCTGCAGACACTTCTTAAACCGCTGGATGCAGACAGAGCTGAGCAATGAGATACACCAGCAAGAAGACTGGACCAAGGTTTGCTGGGAGTAGGGAGGCAGGTGGTCTGGGTGAAGGAAAACAGCAAGGGCATTTTTTGAGGCTCCCCATCCTCATTACATCCAGTGCAAAAAGGATGCAAATCAAATGCCAATGAAACTGCACATTATAAAAATGACTCAGGATATGAGGAATGAGAAAGTCAGAGAATCTTCTGCAAAACTTGGGACTAATGAGACTTTAGTGTTAGACAACTGGCAACTGAAAAGGGGGAAAGAGAGAGCATGTCACAGCTTCTTTATAAAGAGAACGACTGAAATTTCAAAACCTTGAGAAAACTTGGGAAATTAACTAAGCCTGCAGTTTCTTTCTTTTGTTGGGGTTGAACATGAGCCTGTGTTAGCATCACTAGTACTTTATGAAAAAATGAGACTTCCTCAGTCAACACTTGGTTGCAAATTTTGTCAAACGTGACAAGTGAAATCATTCAGTCATGCCCGACTCTTTGTGACCCCATGGATAGTGGCCTGCACCAAGCTCCTCTGTCCATGGGATTTTCAAGGCAAGAGTACTGGAGTGGGTTGCCATTTCCTTCTCCAGGGAATCTTCCTGACCCAGGAATCGAACCCAGGTCTCCCACATTGTAGATAGATGCTTTACCATCTGAGCCACCAGGACAAACTTCCTATCATTTCTTTGTATTTAAAATTTTCAGTATAAGCCCCAATCAAATCTTTTGCTCCTAATTTACTGCAACATTTTAAAAATTTATTTATTTGATTGTGCTGGGTCTTAGTTGTGGCATGTGGGATCTAGTTACCTGACCAGGGATTAAACCTGGGCCCCCTGCATTGAGAGCGTGAAGTGTTAGTCACTGGACTACCAGGGAAGTCTCTACTGTAACATTTTAACTGAAGTTTTAAGTAGACTCAGTGAAAGTGGGCTTTCCTGGTACAGTTACTCTGGAATAACAACAGCTGTCATCTGAACTGCCCTTTGATGCTGCTTCTGAGATTTGGTCCAAGCAAGGATTCCTTATAAAGAAAGCTGACATGATGGTGCTGCCCACATGGGAGAATTAAAAATAATAAAAATAACCCCATGAGAGTTTTGACCATAAAGGCACTTTATAAATTATTTGAAGAGTATATCATGTTTCTTCCTGTACATCGGTAAATATTTGCTGGGAGAGTTTTATTCTCTGTGACAACTAGAATATCCTTGAAGATGTAAGATATCCTTGAAGACCTAGAAACATGCTGCAAGATGGATACTCAAAGGAGCCCATGGAAAATTGCAATTGACAGTAACAAAGACTCAGTCCAGAGACCAGTGGGGGATCCTTGTTTTGTGGTCTCTCAGATCACAGTCCCCACTTCCCACGTCACCACCCCCTTCAATAGGAAATGACCCTAGAAAGACTTCTCAACTCTTGGAGGCTAAAGGTAGCAAGCCCTTTACCCTGACACTAAGGTACATGAACAGCCAACATAGCACCCACAAAGAAAGAGAACGTCGCTTTTTGTTTTATTTTTCCACAATCGAGAGCAATTCTGCAGCCTCAAATGTTACGCTGGAAGGCAGCCTGATTAGTGACCATTGTCTGTGTTTTCAGGAATGTTCTCCGTTCCTATAGGAAACCTTGCATCTGATTAAAGAAAACACAGCATGGACCATGTACAGCAGTGTGACTATGATTGAAAACACCTGCAACCAAGAAAAATAACCATTAATGGGGGTGCCTGGTGAGAGGGCAAGTCATGGGCCTTCCAAGCTGGGCTGGCTGCTTGCACGACACTTGGCCCTGGAGTGTGTGGACTGCCATTGCTTCCCATCACCTACACAGTCATCCTTTCCTTCAGAGCCCAAGTGTAGCCCAGAATGCTCTAGGCACCGACTCCAGGTGACCTATTGCATTTCCTGACCTTGGCATGCAAAGTCAACCATCTGCCATCACATGTCTCCATTTGGTGCCACCCAGTTGGAAATGAGGGCCCTCAGAGACCCCTCCAAAGATATTTGCAGGCAAATATCCCCTGCTCTTCATGGAAAACTTCCTTCTGCACACCAGGACGACCAGAGTCCACCAGCTTTGATTCCAGCAGCCTTGGGTCAGAGAATATGATCGCGTGGGTTTGCTGGCTCTGGTTAAGGTCTCATTGCTGCCTGGACATTCTCAGACCTCCACCAGAATTTTATGCTAAGATCCTGAATTTCACAAGCATAGGCCAGGAAGCCGAGACACAGGAAGTGAGGGCTGGCGTGGGAAGGAGGAATTTTGAGCTTTTACTGAAAGGAAGGGGCTTACTGAGAAAGCTGCTAGGAGCAGAGGCTGAGAAATGTGGCAAACGGTCACACTGTGCCTGGTCAAGGCCCTGACCTGCCATCTTTTCACCTGGGCACCGTCTGTCCTATCACCCCACTCAGAGTGGCTGGCCATGAGGGCTCCCTGCCCACAAGCAAACATCTGCATCTGGCTTGGCCTTGGGTGTGGGGTCAAGAGTTTCCAGGTGCTGGGGCTGGGATGAGGGAGGTACCTGTGGGTTCTCTACTTTTGGGGGTGTAGAAACAGTCATCTGAAGGTGACGAAGGAGGCGGACGACCCTCCCAAGGGGAGGAAGACCAGCCCAGGTGCTGCCTTGCTGTAGTTGGGTGCCATCTTGGGAGATGAACCTGTGTGGCAGAGGCGCCCACTCTGTGGGACAGTTGAGGGGCTCCCAGGGACCATGAGAGGGCCCTGCTAATGGAACTGGGGAGCGGCTGGCAGCTGAGGGGAGCGTGTGGTTTCCCCAGGGAAGGGGATGGGCCCCTGGAGGCTAGCAGACAGGCTTCGAGGCGCTCTCCCCGAGACCCCTCCCTCTGGCAGCAGGAAGGGCACCCGCACTAACCCCTTCCCAGAGCCCAGCGGCTTCCACCTCGTGGGTTTTATTTCAATCTCTGTTCTGTTGTTCACTCTGGTGTCCGACTCTGTGATCCCATTGACTGCAGTATGCCAGGCCTCCTTGTCCTTCACCATCTCCCATTTGCTCAAGTTCATGTCCACCGAGTCAGTGATGCAATCCAACCATCTCGTCCTCTGCTGCCTCTGATTTACCCTTCCCAAAATGTGTGAGGGGACACAGCTTTGGCACCTGGGATGGTCATGCTGTGGTCTGTCATCACATTTGACCTCAGGATTTCCTAGAAATCTAAGTAAGGAGTAATGTTTCTTCAACTTTTTCTTGCTTTTTAAACAATGTTTATGGTTAAGAATACATCTCATATGAATTAGCACCCTGATGCAAGCCTACACAAGCACAACTCTGGAAAAGAGTTCTAGGAAACAATACATTCTCATTCCCTGCCATTCTTTTTTTGTTGTTGTTTTTAATTGGAGGGTAATTGCTTTACAATATTGTGTTAGTTTCTGCCATACATCAACATGAATCAGCCATAGGTTATACATATGTCCCCTCTCTCTTGAACTCCTTGTTATTCTGATCCATTTCAGCAATGAGAAAGTTAGGTCATGAACTCATCACCCACTAAGGGGTCTTGTCCCCGAAGTGGGAGGATGTTCCTTTTAGAGCTCAGGGACTTGCAGGCAAGGTGCCCACGAGACACAGCCTCACTCCATCTATTCTAAAGAGGTGAGGGAGGTTCCAGCCCCTATTCTACCCGTTGCTACCTGGGAAGCCTTGGGAGGAAGTGGTTTAATAGCTCTCTTGTCCTCCAGGGAAACAAAAAAGAATTGCTGTCTCATTTTATAGGTGAGCAAACTGAGGCTCAGAAGGCTCAGAAGGCTCAAAAGACTCGCAGAAAGAATGAGTGTGAAGTTCACACCCTTACTGCACAGGTTCTCAGAGCGGTCAGGAAAGAGACATGGTGGACAAGAGACAAAGGTCTAATCCCAGGAGCAAACACCTACAGCTGGAGGTCTGGACACGCTGTGCCTGGAGGGGCCTCCCCACAACCCCAGAGCCAGCGCCTGGGAGGCACTGGCCGCTCAGTCCCTCATCCCTGGTCTCAACACTGCCCCCGCCCTGACCGCGAGCTTCCCTGGAAGACCGTCAGGGACAGCCTGGAACCAGGTGGGCAGACTCTGTGCTCATACTTGTGCTAAGAGTGTGGGTGACAGAGCAGCCGGCCTGGACCCCAGGCCTCTCCAGTTCCTGGTCACCCCAGGGGGGGTTTGTGTAGGTTCTTGGGGCCCTGGTTCCCCATCTGTGAAATGGGTGTGATAACAGCACCCGCATCCTCGGGCTGCTGTGAGGGGAAACTGAGATTGAGGAGCTCCAACAGTGCCAGGCCCTCACGGTCACGCCCCTCCCACATCTGCCACCTCAGAGCTGGCCCAGCTCAGACCCCTGGCCAGCCCGGGCCTGGGCACTGCAGCACTGACTGTGCCCACGGGGGTCTGGGCGCATCAGTTCCCTCGTCTGGGGCTTTGTTTTTCTAGAAATGAGGGGGAAGGCTGAGAATTGAGCAAACTAAGAACCACCAGGGAGGACTCAAGAACTCTGCTCAAGATCCCCTGTCGGTGGGCAGCGGGAGCTGTGGACACTGAGGCTGAACTGAGGACTAACCACAGCGGAGATGTTTTCACTGTAATATATGTAGTCTTGCAGGCCGATAGTGACCAGAGTTTCCAGGGCAGAGGCGCTGAAGTAAAACAGGGCGGCGAGGCAATGGTAGGCTGTGTCCTGCAGGTCAGAAAGGGCCATCAGAGAGATGGGGTGCCAGTGGTGGCATGGGCAGCTATGGTCCTGGGGTCCCGCTGACCCCACCTATCCCTGCCTGGCCAGGCCCCTCTGTTACCGTCTGTGGTTTCCTTTTGCCCTCTCCCTGCCCAACCTCCGATCCACCCCCAGCTCCCTCCTCACAAGGACTGATTAACTAACCAGGGCTGCTCCTTGGCTTGGGAGCCAGAGTAAGAACTTGAAAGGAGGAGGGACTTTCACTTGAGATGAGATCTAGTAAGGGCTGGGAGAGGGCCTCTTGGGTTGTTGGAAATTGCTTTTGGACATGAGATGTGTTATACACAGTCACAGTCAGAGTTCAGATGTGGTCTTGGTGCCAGTGCGGAGTGAAAACATTAGGCCGTGTCCATTGTTTTGTTGTTCATTTTGGGGAGTAGTCTAGTGGGGCTCTAGGCATAGTTAAAAGGAAAAAAGTACTAGAACGGGGCTCTGAGTAGTTGTGAATGGAGGGGGTTTCTAAAGTCTAGGCTGCAGGCCTTTGGAGAGTAAGAGGCCTGGCTAGCAGCCCCAGACCCATCCAAGGGAGGTCAGGGCAGGTGGCCCAGGTGTCAAGGCAGAATTCATGCGGAAGGGAGATCACAGGCCATCCCTCTTCCCCGGCCAGGCTCCTCTCTGGTGAGCCTGCATTAGAGGTGGGGACAGGAGCAGGGCAGCGAGCACGCCTCACACTGGGCAGCGGGACCCACCCCCGGCGTCCCGCCTCTCCCCAGAGGCGAAAGCCAGTCCTGCTTGGTGGTGGGAGAGGCCCACCGAACCCTGGCAAGTGCAGGAGGGACAGGGAGAGATGTTGGGCTGCTGGTTTCCAGGAAAGAGCTGATTGCAGAGAAGGCAGAGCAGGCCCCGGAGAACCAGGCAGGGACAGCGTCAGTCAGCCTCCTGCCACGGGAGCCCTGGGCTGCTGGGGGCCGCTCAGCCTTGGAGGGTGGGCAGGAGACATTCACAGGGCTCCTCACCCAGCACTGGGAAAGCCCGCCTCCCGGGGGAGAGCGTCCATTACTGCCCCCTGCCCCCAGACATGCAGGGCTGGACTCACCAGGGTGATCCAGAAATTCCAGTTCTTATGGGCACTAACGGTGTAGAGGAAAAGCAGGAGAGTGGTGACTATGAAGCAGGACACAGACACGAACAGGACCCAGCCCTGGACCAGGGGGACAGGCACCTGGGTCAAGAGAATGAGGATCCATACCAGCCCCCCAAAGACCTGCAGAGGGAGGGAGAGAAGAGGTGATGGTCAGACCAGGAGAGCCCAGGCCCAGAGGTTACGCTGGGGAGCCGGGGCTCTTCACAAATATTAACTTGGTTAATCCTCATGCTGAACCATTTGTGAGATGGGCAAACTGAATCATATACAAGGTAAAAATTTGTTAGCACTAGAAAGGATTTATGCCATCCAGTTTTATTATTAGAAGAGCTAATTCTGAGGTTATATCCTTCCTAATTTTGGGATGGCAGAAAGCAAAGAGGAACTAAAGAGCTTCTTGATGAAGGTTAAAAGAGGAGAGTGAAAAAGCTGGCTTAAAACTCAACATTCAAAACACTAAGATCATGGCATCTGGTCCCATCACTTCATGGCAAATAGATGGGGAAAGAGTGGAAACTGTTGTAGATTTTGTTTTCTTGGGCTCCAAAATCCTGTGATGGCAGCCATGAAATTAAAAGATGCTTGCTCCTTGGAAGAAAAATTATGACAAACCTGGACAGTGCATTAGAAAGCAGAGACATTACTTTGCTGACAAAGACCCATATAGTCAAAGCTATGGTTTTCCCAGTCATCACGTACAGATGTGAGAGCTGGACCATAAAGAAGGCTGAGTGCCAAACATTTGATGCTTTTGAATTGTGGTGCTGGAGAATACTCTTGAGAATTTATTGGACTGCTAGGAGATCAAACCAGTCAATCCTAAAGGAAGTCAACCCTGAATACTCACTGGAACCGAACTAATGCTGAAGCTCCAATATTTTAGCTACCTGATGCAAAGAGCCAACTCATTGGAAAAGACCCTGATGCTGGAAAGATTGAAGGCAGGAGGAGAAGGGGATGACAGAGGATGAGGTGGTTGGATGGCATCATTGACTCAATGGACATGAGTATGAGCAAACTCCGGGAGATGGTGGAGGACAGGGAAACCTGGTGTGTTGTACTCCATGGGGTCACAGAATCGGACATGACTGAGCAACTGAATAACAGCAAGTATTTTTGATATAAAAATAGCCTTTCTTTTATAAAATGGTAGTGACTAGTTGATCCTTTTGGTCTTTACTTTGCAAAATGAATTAGCTACACTATGCTATTAGCGTTAAAAAAAGTTGGCCCCTAAATGACCAGGTCCAGGAAGCACTCTGTCTACTGGAGGCATGGCAGGAGTGGGAAGGACCCAAGAGGGCCTGGTCTTGGATGACCTAGGGCAGGCATGAGAGAAGTACTCTTTTCTTCATCATTATCCAGAAGACACTCTGCTTGCTGTCCTCAGGGTCAGGGAGCTCCAGGAGCGTAAGGACAGACGTAGAGGTCATGACCTCAGATCCACAAAGCCAAGGGCTTGTAGACAGGCTTGCCTTCGTTTGGATGGACCTTCTCCCCTCCCAGTGCCCACTGGCTTTACCCAGCAGGATACACAGGAATAAGGAGGTTTCATGAAAAATATGAATGTCAGCTGTAAGAGACAAAAAAAAAAAAAATCCTTGGATGCTTAGATCAGACAGGAGTGAGTTCTGTGCAAGAAAAACAGGAGATCTGCTAGGAGGCACCCAGGGGGCCAGCAGCGTGGTGAGCTCACAGCTGTGCGCCTACAGCAGTGAGCAGAGCACCTCAGCCAACTGCGCTGCTCTACAGGGCCTCAGGCTCTCTTTTTGGGAAGGGTGTGGGTGTCAGTTTTACCCTTCTGCCCTTGTGGTTGAGGATTCTTTTCTGATTCATACACATTGGCCAGGTAGGAGATAAATGCCAGTCCCTTCCCTGGGGATGCATGCTGAGAACTAGTGTTTCAGAGAGCCCCGTGTGTGTATGTGCCAGGGACATGGGCACAGACCCCAAGACTGGCCTGCAGTGCAGGAAAGGGTGCTCTCAGAGTGGGCTTCCAGGCCAGCTGGGGATGAAGGACTTAGCCGCACCGGCACCCACAATGGGGCACCGTGAACGGAGACCACTGAGGGGCTGGTCTGTCTTAGGGAAGAGTCCTAAGACGTAAGAGCTGGTTGGGTGGCCCCCTTCTGTCCAGGTCCCTCGACCTGCAGTGTCTGGCTTATCAGCAGGCAGCTGGAGGGCACAATGGAGGCTCTGGGAGATTAGGGGCAAGGTTAAGTGCCACGGGTGCCCTCGCCCTGAAACAGTGCCCTGCCAGATGGTGATAAACTGACATGATGACAGGCCCAGTGGTAACTGCTCCTACGCCTTCTGGCAGATATAGCAATTTGCTACTAATACATGCTCAGAATTCACAAAGCTTTCCCCAGGGTATTGGCACTGTGCTGGTGCCACCTTGAAGGCCAAGACAGGAGGGGCAGCCACAGCATCCTCTTCTCCTTGGTCACCACCCCTGGCCAGAGCGGCTCCTGGCAGAGGACATGCCCACTTCTGCCCTCTGTTTCCCCTCTTTGGAGAGAAGAGTCTTTGGGACACCCTTATTGAGATAGGTTATCTTTGTGGTACTTGACCCAGAGACAAGTTGAATGTTCCCTCAACAGCCTCACCCACCCCCAAATCTACTCAGCGTCCTGCCTGAGAAGGGCATCTAAAGAAAAGGTGGGGTGGATCATCCTTACTGTCTCTGCCCCCTTCCCACTTGCCCCCTTTCAGCACACACTAGCCAGGTGATCTCAGACCATGCATTTGAGGCATTAATAAATTAATAATTGCACCTGATTGCTCCTGAGCAGTAACTGTGTGCATCACTTGAGAGCTTTGTGTATATGACATTCACTTATTCCTCACAGCATCCCACAGGTTTATATTGCCATGTCCCCATTTTATTGATGCAAAAACTGAGGCACAGTTGTCTGCTCACATCCCCACAGCTGCTGAGTGCCAGCTTTGACAGGCTAGCTGTGGAGCCCAGGTCACACACCTCTGCGTGTGTGTGACATTTACACAAGGTGACGCAAGGGTAGTTCACCATGACGTGCCCTTGTATGTAGGGTCGGCTTTAGAAATGGCCAGGAGAGGAGTCCCAGTGGCGGAGCGGAGACTGCCCCACGAGTCTTGCTCCTGCTGCCAGCTGTCCTTTGGCCCTGCGGCTGGTGAACTGCAGAGGAAGTACCCCTTCCCCAGTCTTCCCCCGATTCAGCATGCTCTGTTCTGTGACCCCACTTCTGGCAACAGCTGCGTGGTGTGTGTGGCTCAGAGAGACAGGCTTACAACACCCGGTCGTGCCTGTCTCCCTCTCCTGTGAAGGCCCTGCAGCCTTCAGAGGTCAGGAGCTCCAGGGTAGGGGTGCAGGCCCGGGGAGAGCTGCTATTCCCTACCCGAGATACCACTCTTCCCTGCTCCTGCGCAGTTTCCCGGTCTTGCAGCGGGAGTGGTGTCCACTCTGCTGACCTGGAGGCAGAAGGTCTGGCATCCTAACTCCCGGGCTACTGGGAAGTCAGGTATGGGAATATGGACTGGGAGTAAGCAACAACTCACTGGACCACAGATTTTAAAAACTGATCAAGACTTTCACACCCGTTGGACTAGCAGAAAATTACAAAGTCTGACTCTACCAAGTGAGGCAAGGTCTGGGAACAATGGAGACTTTGATAAGCTGCTGGTGGGAGTCGGGAAGGTTATACAATATGGGAACCTTTTTTCTAAAAGAATGCAAAGCAAGCCAGAGTCTTGGAAACAGTCTGCTCAAGCAGGGGTCCTGAGCTTAATTAATATTTATTAGCTTCTTGGTAACTCCGTTCCTGAGCTGTGTAAGGGGGAATGACCCTCTTGGACAGTGATGTGCTAATGTTTGGGAATAGGAGGATGTGCAACCCTTATGACCCAGTGTGTGTGTTCCTGAAAGAAATTCCCAACATACAAGAATGTTCTTTGGCAGTGCCGTCTGCAATATCAAAATGAAGCAGATTGGAAATCGCCCAAATGCCCCTCAACAGAAGATGCATAAAGAGTCTCAACATGTATAAACCTCAGAACAAGGCTGCATGAAAAGCCTGTTGCAGAAGGATATGTACAGGGCAACAAAACTTTCATAAAGTGAGAAAACATAAAACCACACCACGTGTAGTCAGAGGTAGTTAGGGGTGCAGTCAAGTTTTAACCTTGAACACATATTCAGCTTAGGGGTGGTTCTGTAGCTGGAAGAAGAGACAGTAATAAGCAGAGTATCCAGGGGGCTTAGATGTCATCTGAAAGTTTTATTTCCTTAATACTGAGAGGAACGTTAAGATTTGACAAAACAGTGATAATTACAAGGGTATTCATTAAAGTATTATATATAGTGTAGTGTTAGTCACTCGGTTGTGTCCAACTCTTTGCAGCCCCATGGACTGTAGCCCGCCAGGCTTCTCTTTCCATGGAATTCTCCAGGCAAGAATACTGGAGTGGGTTACCATTTCCTTCTCCAAAAATATTATATATACTTTTCTATAATATTTAAATAGTTCTTTATTTTTAAGAAGCTGAAGTGGAGGGGTTTCCCTGGTGTCTCAGTGGTAAAGAACCCACCTGCCAATACAGGAGAGGCTGGTTTGATCCCTGGTCTGGGAAGATCCCTCGTGGCTCGGAGCACTTAAGTCCGTGGGCCACTACTGAGCCTGTGCTCTGGAGCCCAGACGGCTGAGGCCACACGCCCTCGAGCCTGTGCGCTGCGAGAAGGCCCTGTGACGAGGCGCCCACACACCACAGTGGGAGTCAGCCACTCCCATAACTAGAGAGAAGCCCGCACAGCAACGACGGCCCAGCACAGCCCAAATAAAGAAACTATTCTTCTTCTTATTTTTAGATTCACTTTTTATTTTTTTTGGAGGCTAATTACTTTACAATATTGTATTGGTCTGCCATACATTGATGTGAATCTGCCATGGGTGTACATGTGTTCTCCATCCTGAACCCCCTCCCGCCTCCCTCCTCATCCCATCCCTCTGGGTCATCCCAGTGCACCAGTGCTGAGCACCCTGTCTCATGCATCGAACCTAGAAAAAACAAATTGACTTGGAATTGGCACAACAGGAAATGGACCATTTCACGTAGACCAGTTCGGTGGTATTTAATACACTCATGATGTTGTGCAGTCCACCATCTCTAACTCCAAAACATTTTATCACCCCAAAAGGAAGCACCATGCCCATTAAACTGCTCCCCATTTCCCTCTCTTCTGAGGCCCTAGTAAACCACTAATCTGTGCTCTGTCTATAGCTTTATCTATTCTGTACCTTTCATATAAATGGGATCCTGCACCATGTGACCTTTTGTGTCCGGTTTCTCAGCATAGCGGTTTCAGATTTATTAACTCTATAGTATGGATCAGTGCTTCATTCCTTTGTAAGGCTGGGTAGTATTCCATTGCATGGAATGTCACAGTTTCTTTATTAATTCACCCACTGATGGGACAGCTGGGCTATTCTTACCTGTTTGTTACTGTGAACGGAGCTGCTATAAACATGCATGTTTATGAACCTATTCAGGTCTCTGTATTCAGTTCTTTCGGTCATAAACCTAGGTTTGGACTTGCTGGGTCATGTGGTGATTATTATTATGTTTTAAAAATTTTGATTAAAATTTTTAATTTTACGTTGGAGGTGATGATAGCTGGTAATTATTTCTGAGGAATTACCAAACTGTGTTTCATAGCAGGTGATCAAATTTACATTCCCACCAGCAATGTCTGAGGGTCCCAATTTCTCAACATCCTAGCCAGTACTTATTTTCTAGTTTTTTGATAACAGTAGTCCTAATTTCATGTGGAGTAGTAGCTCATTGTGCTTTTAAAATATTTCACTTATTTATTTTATTTTCATTGCTGTGCAAGCTTTTCTCTGGTTGTGGGGGCGGGGCTCCTCTCCAGCTGCAGTGTGCAGCCTTCTCTGGGCAGCGGTTTCTCTAGCTAAGAGCGCAGGCTCCAGGGCCTGCAGGCTCAGTAGTTGTCGCACAACGGGTCAGTAGTCACTGTGGCTTTGATTTCATTTTCCTAATGATTAATGATGATGAGTATCTTTTCACGTGCTTATTGACTATTTGCATGTCTTCTCTGGAGTACTGTGTATTCAGGTCCTTTGTCCATCTTCTTAACTGGGTTGTATATGTTTTGTTGTTGAAACAGTTCATAATTAAAAAAACATAAACAACCCTCCCAGACTGGCCAGCTCCTTCTTAGGCCCTTTAGTTCTCTACTCTTTCCACACATCAAAACACATACAGCTTTGTATGTGACCACTTGTACAGACGAAAATATAAAGAACGGGCATCTGCTTTCTTTTCTGCCCTCCCAGGCACCCTATGAGCCCATCCCCAATTCAAGGAGGAAGTAAAAAATTTGGGATGACACTGAGGCATCAGGGCCCTCTAGAGTGGGAGGGGTATGATCCTGAAAACAGGGGTTGATGGGGAAGAGAAAAAAATTACTCCTAAGACAGGTGTGAGAGAAGTATTTGGGGCAAAGGAGACATTTTTCTTAGAAGCCGCTACTATCTGCAGGCATCAAAATGATGCATTTCAGGTAGTCCATAGATCTGAGATTTCCTACACCTGGTTTTCTACTTTTGTTGATTTAGGGGGATCCTCCTCTTCACCTAGGACTCCCCCAAGCAGGCTGGGCTCATCCTTCACTCTGGCACTCCATCCACTAATCTGTGATGACAAAAGAGGCAGAGGGCCCTGGGAGGCTGTCCCTTCCATGATGCCAGGATCCCCCTACCCCCAGCACACACACACCTGCTGACACCTGAGCCAGACTTTGTCTGCCCAAGAGGAGAGGGTGCACCAGAGTCTTCTGCATGAAGCCCAACTAACACACTCTCTTGTGACTCTTGTTATAATGCTCCCCAAACAGTTACAAAGGCAGAGCAAGCCGCTCATCAGGGCAACCCACGAGACACCAGCAAATCCTTTTGTTGCTTAAAAATTCTCTCTGCCCCACCACACCTCACCTTTAGCCAGCGTCTCTTTTGGTCACAAGACTTGCCTTTGTAAATACAGTAGGCTCTGAAGGAACCACCCATTCACTACTTATTCCCTGGTCTTAGGTTCTACAGGATCATTCCCAGAAACCCAGCCTTGAGCAAGCACAGGCTCAGTGCTGACTGGAACATTCTAGTGGATGCCAGTCCTTTCCACTCTGGCCCGAGTGTCCCCACCTACAAATGGTGTTAGGTCCAGAGGTGTCCAGGGCTTCTCCTAGATGTCAGCTCCTCCACAGGGGTGTGACCAGGCTACCTTGACCCCTTCTGCCATCTCCTCAACCCTTCAGGGAAGACAGAACCTGCTCCCTTTGCTGTTCATATCTCCTTGACAATCAGAGACCAGAAGCTGGGGTCCCATTTCTAAACAGGTTTGGACGTTTTCTTTTCCAACGGACTCTCCAGGCAGCCGTTTCTGCCATGGGGCTGCAGGGAAATGAGTCTGGAGGCTTCTGGCGTTAAAGCCACTGAAGGAATACAGCCTGCCTGCCACCCCTCCACCGCCTTTGGGCGAGGCCCTGGGAAATTTAGGCTGAGTCCTACAGGGAGCATTTCACAGGAGCCCAGAGGAAGAAGCGCTTTCCCGAAGGGCAGAGGCCGTGCGGCTCCAGCGTAAGGAGGGACCAACTGCAGGGGAAGGAGTCCTTGGATGCTCAAGGTCAGCCACGTCGGGGCCCGGCTCTCACAGGCCCCTCTCCCTCCCTCCATCCCTCACACCGGGCACGATGACTGTGGCGAGCAAACGACGGCCGGTTTTATCATTTCCAGATTGCCAAAATTCCGTTCACTTGCCAGAAACGTCTTAGAGAAAATAATCCGGATTCGGTTCCTCCTACAACACCAACCCTATATCCACACCTCTTTTGGTAATACTTAATCTTTCTTTTGCCGATTTTTATATTTTTTAAACAAATTCCTAACCATGGAGAGAGCCAGGCGCCTCTACAAGGACGTCGATCGCCAAGAAGCCCATGGGAAGCAAGTTGGGAGCGCCGCTTTGGTACCGACGCGCTGCTGGTGCACCCGGGCCAGCTTCCGACCACTGAGCCGCGTGTTTAGTTTCTCCACCTAAGCCCCGTGACGGTCTCCCCGTCGTCGTGGGCTAGAAGGGGCCAGAAGACTGCGTGTGGCGGTGGGAAAGACAGTCCTCACTCTCCTTCTCTACCCCGCCCAGTGCTCCCGGATCAGGGCCGCTCGGGGACGGGCGGAAGGGGAGAGCGCGCGCGGCACTGCCCATCCCATCCCGTCGCAGCCCGCCCTCCCTGGTCCTCAGCAACGCACAAACTCGAAGATGAAGGCAGGTCGGGGAAAGCCAGCTTCCGACCACTGAGCCGCGTGTTTAGTTTCTCCACCTAAGCCCCGTGACGGTCTCCCCGTCGTCGTGGGCTAGAAGGGGCCAGAAGACTGCGTGTGGCGGTGGGAAAGACAGTCCTCACTCTCCTTCTCTACCCCGCCCAGTGCTCCCGGATCAGGGCCGCTCGGGGACGGGCGGAAGGGGAGAGCGCGCGCGGCACTGCCCATCCCATCCCGTCGCAGCCCGCCCTCCCTGGTCCTCAGCAACGCACAAACTCGAAGATGAAGAGCAGGTCGGGGAAGGTGGTGAAGACCGCGGAACCCCTGGGCAGCCTGCGGCCGCCGGAAGCCATTCCGGTGGCCATGCAGGCGCGCGGGTGTCCGCCTCGGAATCAGAGGCGCGCGTCTCTGGCTCCGCGCTGACCGAGCACTTGCTCCGGGAGCCAGGTGCACCCGCGAGGGTTGAGGCCGAGATTTCGGGCCAATGAAAGAGGAGCCGCAGGCCGCTGCTGGCGGGGCCCTGCCACTGCCCTAGACCGTCGGGCTTCGCCCTGAACCACTCGGGAGTAGGGGCGGGGACTTGGCTCCTGTGTCCCAGGTCTGCGCTCCACCTCCAAACCCGCGCCTAACAAAATCATTTCAGCTAGGCCCTTCGCACACTTTGGGTCTTAGCAAGTGATGGTCACCATCCCTGAAGAATGATCTCTGTCAACAACCAGCACTCAGAACTTTTTGTCTTCGCACTCCTGCGGTCACCATTGCTCCACCTGTTCTTAAGGTGGACTTCTTTCGTCTTTCTGCTGGGTGAGTTAGTAGTATCTGTGACCTCTGGTTCCAGGCTCCAGGAGGGGCCAGTTCCCAGTCCTGCCCACAGCTGCAGGGACGGTGCTGAGACTCGCTCTGGCTTCCCATCCCCTTTCCCTGAGCCCTAGGAGCCAGCACTGGGAACCCTACCCCGTGGTCCCTGCACTCTGCGATGGAGCTGCTGGCCATGAATTAAGGGCAGTCCCAGCAGCCTTGAACCTTGGAGCAGGGAGGGGGCCAGCACTGCCCAGTGCTTGCTAAGTGCCTAGCACCCCATAGGTTCTTTGTTCACACGACCTCATTTGATGCTGGGAGGAGAGTGCAGGGAGACCCGAGAGCACCCACCAGCCCAGCCTGGCTTGGGCTCGGGGTCCAGGGAGCTTGTGGAGGAAGGGACCCTTGAGGAGTGAGCAGTGGTTACCTGGAGGGAGGAGGCAGCCTTCCCTACAGAGGAGCAGCAGGCACTGGCCCTGGAGGATGGTCAGGCCCTGCTCCTCATGCTGGGAAGCTGCAAGATAGATATGGGAATTCCTGACAGTGTCAGATCCACTCTGCTGGGGGAGGAGGGGAAAGAGCTGAGACATCCAAGGCAGAAGGAAACAGGCACAGACGGGTTCTTCGAGAGGACAGGGAGGAGAGCCTGAGCAAGAAGAGGGGGGCAAGGTGCACCTGGAGAGTCTTGGAGGCTGGAAAGGCTCTGATCTCTGTGGGGAGCAGAGTGGCTCCTGGGGCAGAGCTGGAAAGGCCAAAGGCAGGCTGGGCTCAGGAGGAAAGAGGCAAAATTGTGTATATGTTGTTGTTCAGTCACTAAGTTGTGCCCAACTCTTTGCGACTCCAGGGACTGCAGCATGCCAGGCCTCCCTGTCCCTCACCATCTCCCAGAGATTGCCAAGTTCTTGTCCGTTGAATAGGTGACACTATCCAACCATCTCATCTTCTATCGCTCTCTTGTATGTGTTAATGAGCCTCATCATAGAACCAGAACTTTAAAAATTGTTGTTAGTTGCCTCGAAGACAAACCTGCTAAAGAAACACAGGCCATGGTGGTTTGAATTCTGGATGTAGAAAAAAGAAAAACTCAGGAGTTTTTTCCTCTTCTCATTTAAGGTTAAAAATACTTCCCCTTCTTTTGTATTTTTAAAGTAACTACGTCAAACTAAATAGTGTAAAGCGTCTTGTCCCCCCCCCCCCCATTCAGCCCTGAGACTAATCTGACTCAATCTCCCTGTCCCAAAGAGGGGCAGGACCCTGTAGCTCTGCAGCAGAATTTGCCACCTGCCCAGAAAGTTGCACCTGGAATCTGACCCAAATCAAAGGCTGATCTGAGCTTACCAGGAAGCGCTAGTGGTAAAGAACCTGCCTGCCAGGGCAGGAGACACAGGAGATGAGGATTCGATTTCTGGGTTGGAAAGTTCCTCTGGAGAAGTGGCAACCCATTCCAGTATTCTTGCCTGGAAAATCCCATGGCCAGACGAGCTTGGTGGGCTGTAGTCCATAGGGTTGCAAAGGGTGGGACTGAAGCGACTGAAGCAACTTAGCACCCAATGCATGGAGCACCATGCACCCAAAGGATGATCTGTGTACATCACTGCTGCCTCACTTTGAACTCTTAAAAGGGGTCCTCATGGCCTTGCAATCCTAGGGAAGGAAACAATTTCAAAAAGGAACTAGAATTTTCATCAGCAAATAAAATATCTCAGCCCGGAGAAACCCATCCTTGGTGGAATCGTTCCTCCATGGATCACCCCATTGTGTGTATAGTATCATCAGCTGGTACCTTGTCAGGATGTGAACCAAGGACCACAACCCCACACCACCCCGGCCCTTAGCGGGGCAGTGGGCTTACTCTTCCCTTCTCTCCCCACCTCAGTCACCCACCCAGCCTGCTGTGGATGTTCCACCCTTGGGTGGCCTCCTGGGACTGTGCGGTGAATGAGGCCTACCCAGCTCAGAAGTAGGTACAGAGGCAGCAGCCCCTTCCGGCTCAGTCTGGGATCAGCCGTGGTCACTGGGGTTCTGAGCAGCTGCCTTCAGCCCAGAAGGTTCTATTTCTCCCCCATGAAAAGCTCAAGCCTTGGGTCCAGCACCTCCAGCTCAGAGGGCCTGGGTCCTCTCCCCCTCCGCACACCTGCATCCAGCTAGTGTCTGAGTCCTGGCCCACGGAAGTGGTGAGAGAAGTGTGACCACCCTCCCCTCTCCTAAGCCCTGGGCTCTCCACCTGCACGTTCTTATGCTTTTCCTGCATCCCGCCCCCATCTGCAGGAGCCCCTCCTTGTCCCCAGGCGCCTCCTCCAAACCAGCCCAGGCCCAGGCCGGTCACAGTCTCTCTGTCCTGCTCTGGATCTCTCTTGCAGTTCATGTAATAGCTTTACAGCTGTCTTCCCATGACACTGTGTGAGAGTGTGCGTACCTGGTTGTGCAATGGGGGACACTTTTTGCTCAAGTAATTCCCTGGGCTCACTATTTTACATACGTTCTCTCAGTAATTGCTCTACAACTCTGCTTGGAACACAATTTTTAAATTGTGGTAAAATACATGTAATACATGTGTTACACCGTGTTCACCACTTTCACGTGTACAGTTCAGTGCGGTCCATTCACGTTGTCTGCAGCCATCAGCACCATCCGTCCCTGTACTCTCTTCCTCTTGGGAAACTGCATTTCCTTAGCTCCTAAGCAATAAATCTCCATCCTCTCCCCTCAGTCCTGGCAATCACTGTTGTCTTACTGTTTCTAACTTTGATTATTCTAAGTACGTCCTACAAGTTGACAATATTTATCCCTGTCCATTGGACTTACATCCGTTTGCATAATGTCCTGTAGGTTCATTTTTGCTATTACTTGTATCAGAATTTCCTTCCTTTTTAAGACTCAGTAATACTTCATCATACACTGCCTTTTCCTTGTCTGCTTATCTTTAGGCTGAGACTTCAGTTGTGCTGTGAATAGTGCTGCTACAAACATGGGTGTATAAATATTTCCGTGAGACCCTGATTTCAATTCTGTCAGGAATAGACCAAGAAGTGAACTTGCTAGGTTGTATGGTCATTCTAATTTTAATTGTTTCAAGAACCCACCATATTGTTTTCCATAGCAGTTGAACTATTTTACAATCCCACTACAATGTGTAAGGGTTTCAATTTCTCCACATCTTTGCCAACACTTTATTTTCTGCTTTTCAAAATATTAGCCATTCTAATGGATGTGAGGTGCTCTCTTTTCATAATTTTCACTTGCATTTTCCTAATGAAAATTATACTGAGCATCTTTTTATGTGCGTATTAGCCATTTACACATCTGCTTGGATAATGTCTATTCAAGTCCTTTGTTCTTTTTTTTTTTTGAGGGGGCTGCACTGCCTGGTAGGTGGGATCTTAGTTCCCCAATCAGGGATCTGATCCACGCCCCCTGCAGTGGAAGTGCAGAGTCTTCACCACTGGACCACCAGGGAAGTCTGTTCATTTTTGAATCAACTTGTTTGCTTTTTATAGTCAAGTTTCCAAAGGCCTGTACATTTTGGATACTAATACCTTGTCATTTATATGATTTGCAGACATTTCCCACTGTTCTTTAGGTTGCCTTTAGACTCTGTGGATAGAGGTGCTTGATGGGCAAATATGAAAAACTTTTATGAAATCCAATTTGTGTGCTATTTTTCTTTTAATACTTGTGCCTTTGGTGTCCTATCTAACGCATCATTGCCAAATACTTGTTTGATGCTCCTGGCATTTGTTTTCTTCTAAGTGACCTGCCTCTTGAGAAACCTATAAGCAGGTCAAGAAGCAACAGTTAGGACTGGACATTGAGCAACAGACTGGTTCCAAATACGAAAAGGAGTACATCAAGGCTGTATATTGTCACCGTGCTTATTTAACTTATATGCAAAGGACATCATGAGAAACGCTGGGATGGAAGAAGCACAAGCTGGAATCAAGATTGCCAGGAGAAATATCAATAACCTCAGATATGCAGATGACACCACCCTTATGGCAGAAAGTCAAGAGGAACTCAAAAGCCTCTTGATGAAAGTGAAAGAGGAGACTGAAAAAGTTGGCTTAAAGCTCAACATTCCGAAAACGAAGATCATGGCATCTGGTCCCATCACTTCATGGAAAATAGATGGGAAAACAGTGGAAACAGTGGCAGACTTTATTTGCGGGGGAGCTCCAAAATCACTGCAGATGGTGATTGCAGCCATGTAATTAAAAGATGCTTACTCCTTGGAAGGAAAGTTATGACCAACCTAGATAGTATGTTGAAAAGCAGAGATATCACTTTGCCAACAAAGGTGTGTCTAGTCAAGGCTATGGTTTTTCTAGTAGTCATGTATGGATGTGAGAGTTGGATTGTGAAGAAAGCTGAATGCCGAAGAATTGATGCTTTTGAACTGTGGTGTTGGAGAAGACTCTTGAGAGTCCCTTGGACTGCAAGGAGATCCAACCAGTCCATCCTAAAGGAGATTAGTTCTGATGGTTTTTCCAGTGGTCATGTATGGATGTGAGAGTTGGATTGTGAAGAAAGCTGAATGCTGAAGAATTGATGCTTTTGAACTGTGGTGTTGGAGAAGACTCTTGAGAGTCCCTTGGACTGCAAGGAGATCCAACCAGTCCATCCTAAAGGAGATTAGTTCTGGGTGTTCTTTGGAAGCACTGATCCTGAACCTGAAACTCCAGTACTTTGGCCACCTCATGCGAAGTGTTGACTCACTGGAAAAAACTCTGATGCTGGGAGGGATTGGGGGCAGGAGGAGACGGGGACGACAGAGGATGAGATGGCTGGATGGCATCACTGACTCAATGGACATGAGTCTGAGTGAACTCTGGGAGTTGGTGATGGACAGGGAGGCCTGGCGTGCGGCGATTCATGGGGTTGCAAAGAGTTGGACACAACTGAGCGACTGAACTGAGCTGAACTGAAGAGGTTTTTGTTTTTCATTTAGATTCAAGAATATTTAGGACACGTACCACTATGGTCCAGAAGACAAGTTTCAATCAGTATAAAAGGATTCAGAAATACAAAGTGTATTTATGATCAAATGTTTTAAATTAGAAATCAATAATATCTGAAAAATCCAAAAATAATATTTGGAAAATATTGTAAATAGCACAAGGCTGTGAGAAAATTAAATTGGGCAAATTAGAAAAGATTTGGGATTAAGTAGACTATAAATGTGGGCTTCCCTGGTGGTTCAGATGGTAAAGGATCTACCTACAGTGTGGGAGACCTGGGTTCAGTCCCTGGGTTGGGAAGATCCCCTGGAGGAGGGCATGGCAATCCACTCCAGT
Source organism: Madoqua kirkii (assembly GCA_006408675.1). Classification (NCBI taxonomy): domain Eukaryota; kingdom Metazoa; phylum Chordata; class Mammalia; order Artiodactyla; family Bovidae; genus Madoqua; species Madoqua kirkii. The sequence continues at coordinate 5,723 of SJYC01129528.1, read as the reverse complement.
ATTCTTGCCTGGAGAATCCCCATGGACAGAGGAGCCTGGGGAGGCTATAGAGTCAGACACAGCTAAGCGACTCAGCATAGCACACAGCACAGACTAGAAAGCTACAGAAATTGAGATGTATGGTATTGGCATCAATATAGACAAATAGATCAATGGAAGAGAATAGAATATAAAAATACATCCACCCAATGTGATCAGTTGAGTTTCAACAAAGATATAAAGGCAATTCAGTGAAAAAAAGATATAACCAGCAGTGTTGGTATAGTGGATCAGTTCAGTTCAGTTCATTCACTCAGTCATGTCTGACTCTTTGCAACCCCATGGACTGCAGCATGCCAGGCCTCCCTGTCCATCACCAACTCCCAGAGTTCACTCAGACTCGTGTCCATTGAGTCAGTGATGCCATCCAACTATCTCATCCTCTGTCGTCCCCTTCTTTCCCGCTTTCAATCTTTCCCAGCATCAGGGTCTTTTCAAATAAGTCAGTTCTTCGAATCAGGTGGCCATAGTATTGGAGTTTCAGCTTCAGCATCAGTCCTTCCAGTGAACATTCAGGACTGATCTCCTCTGGTCGGATCTCCTTGCAGTCTAAAGGACTCTCAAGAGTCTCCTCCAACACCACAGTTCAAAAGCATCAATTTTTTGGCAGTTAGCTTTCTTTATAGCCCTACTCTCACATCCATACACGATCACTGGAAAAACTATAGCCTTGACTAGACGGACCTTTGTTGACAAAGTAATGTCTCTGCTTTTTAATATGCTATTTGGTCATAGCTTTTCTTCCAAGGAGCAAGCGTCTTTTAATTTCATGGCTGCAGTCACCATCTGCAGTGATTTAGGAGCCCTCCAAAATAAAGTCTGTCACTGTTTTCATTATTTCCCCATCTATTTGCCATGAAGTGGTGGGACTGGATGCTATGATCTTCATTTCTGAATGCTGAGTTTTAAACCAGCTTTTTCACTCTCCTCTTTCACTTTCATCAAGGCTCTTCCCTTTCTGCCTTAAGGATGGTGTCATCTGCATATCTGAGGTTATATATATTTCTCCCTGCAATCTTGATTCCAGCTTGTGCTTTATCCAGCCTGGCATTTCCCATGATGTTCTCTGCATTTAAGTTAAATAAGCAGGGTGACAATATACAGCCTTGATGTACTTCTTTCTCGATTTGGAACCAGTCTGTTGTTAGAACCTGCCTGGTTCTAACTGTTGCTTTTTGGCCTGCATACAGGTTTCTCAGGAGGCAGGTAATGTGGTCTGATATTCCTGTCTCTTCCACACTTTGTTGTGATCCACACAGTCAAGGCTTTGGTATAGTCAATGAAGCAGATGATCTTCTGGAACTCCCTTGCTTTTTCGATGATCCAACGGATGTTTGCAATTTGATCTCTGGTTCCTCTGCCTTTTCTAAATCCAGCTTGAACGTCTGGAACTTCACGGTTCACGTCCTGTTGAAGCCTGGCTTGGAGAATTTTGAGCATTACTTTGCTAGTGTGTGAGATGAGAGCAATTGTGCAGTAGTTTGAACATTCTTTGGCATTGCCTTTCTTTGGGATTGGAATGAAAACTGACCTTTTCCAGTCCTGTGACCACTGCTGAGTTTTCCATATTTGCTGGCATATTGGGTGCAGCACTTTCACAGCATCGTCTTTTAGGATTTAAAACAGTTCAACTGGAATTCCATCACCTCCACTAGCTTTATTTGTAGTGATGCGTCCTAAGGCCCACTTGACTTCACATTCCAGGATGTCTGGCCCTAGGTGAGCGATCACACCATCGTAGTTATGAAAATCTTTTTTGTATGTTTCTTCTGTGTATTCTTGCCACCTCTTCTTAATATCTTCTGCTTCTGTTAGGTCCATACCATTTCTGTCCTTTATTGTGCTCATCTTTGCATGAAATGTTATCTTGTTATCTCTAATTTTCTTGAAGAAATTGAATCTTTCCCATTCTATTGTTTTCCTCTATTTCTTTGCACTGATCACTGAGGAAGGCTTTCTTATGTCTCCTAACTACCCTTTGGAACTCTGCATTCAAATGAGTATATCTTTCCTTTTCTCCTTCGCCTTTAGCTCCTCTTCTTTTCTCAGTAAGGCCTCCTGAGACAACCATTTTGCCTTTTTGCATTTGTTTTTCTTGGGGATGGTTTTGATCATTGCCTCTTGTACAACATCATGAACCTCCATCTATACTTCTTTAGGCATGCTGTCTATCAGCTCTAATCCCTTGAATCTATTTGTTACTTCTACTGTATAATTTTAAGGCATTTTATTTAGGTCATACCTCAATGGTTTAGTGGTTTTCCCTACTTTCTTCAATTTAAGCCTGAAGTTTGCATTAAGGAGTTCATGATCTGAGCCACAGTTAGCTCCCAGTCTTGTTTTTTTGCTGAATGTATAGAGCTTCTCCATCTTTGGCTGCAAATCATAAATCAACAAAAGGGTCCAAAATGCTGTACTTGGATGCAATCTCAAAAACGACAGAATGATCTCTGTTTGTTTCCAAGGCATACCATTCAGTATGACAATAATCCAAGTCTATGCTCCAACCAGTAATGCTGAAGACCTACAAGACCTTCTAAAACTAACACCCAAAAAAGATCCCTTTTCATTATAGAGGACTGGAATGCAAAAGGAGGAAGTCAAGAGATACCTGGAGTAACAGGCAAATTTGGCCTTGGAGTACAGAAGGAAGCAGGGCAAAGGCTAACAGAGTTTTGCCCAGAGAGTGCACGGATGAAAGCAACCCTCTTCCAACAATAGTTGGATGTCCGTATACAAAAAATGAGCTCGGATTCATATTTCAAACCATATACAAAAACGAACTGAAAATAGTTCCTGGACTTATTTGTAATACCGAAATCCAAAATTTGCAGATAGAAACAGAGGAACAATCTTTGTGGCCGTGAGCTAGGCAAAGATTTCTCAGATATAATGTCAAAGACATTATCCATGAAATACTGGTAAATTAAGCTGCATCAAATTTAAGAATTTCTTCTCCTCAAAGACTCTGTTGAGGATGTGAAAACGATAAGCCACAGGCTGGAGAAAATACTCACGAATCACTTGTCTAGTAAAGGTCTTGTACTCAGATACATATAGAATTATGAAAACTCGCAATAAGAAAAGAAACAACCCCATAAAAAATGGACAAGATACATGAACAGACACCTCACCAAAGAAGATATAGCACTGGTAAACAGGCTTGAAAAGATGCTTATTAAGAATTGTTTAGTTGATAAGCCGTGTCCAACCCTTTGCAACTCCATGGACTATATGGCCCACCAGATTCCTCTGTCCATGAGATTTTCCAGGCAAGAATACTAGAGTGGGTGGCTTATTTCTTTCTGCAGAAGATCTTCCCAATTGAGGGATCACACCCACGGTTCCTGCATTGGCATCGTTGGCTGGCAGATTCTTTACCACTGAGCCATCAAGGAAGCCCTTATCAATAACTGCCAAGTTGCTTCAGTCGTGTCTGACTATGCAGCCCTATGGACCATAGCCGCCAGGTTCTTCTGTCCATGGGATTCTCCAAACAAGAATACTGGAGTGGGTTGCCATGCCCTCTCCAGGGCATCTTCCCCACCCAGGTATTGAACCTGTGTCTCCTGCGTCTCCTGCATTGCTGGCAGATTCTTTACCGCTGAGCCACCAGGGAAGCCCTTATCAATAATTAAGGAAATGCAAATAAAAACCACTAAGATACCACTATGCCCCAGTTAGGATGTCCAAAATTAAGATTTACTATCAAATGTTGGTGAGCATCTGGGACAATTGCAGCTGCTGTGCGTTGCTGATGGGAATGCAGACTAGCACACCCACTTTGTAAGCATGTTGACAGCTTAAATGTCAAAGATACACTTACAACTTGGCCATTCTCCCCCTAGGCATGTATTCAAGAGGAAGTAAGCCTTACCAAGACTGGAGTATAAACGTTCATAGCAGCTTTATTCATAATAGGCAAAACCTGGACCGATACAGGTATATTACAACAGGTGAAAGTATACATGCCCTGGACTATGTCCACATGAGGATTACTGCTCAGAGATAAGCAAGATACTTACCCAACATGGATGCATCTCAAAATAACTGTTGAGTAAAACAAGCCAGACAAGATTTATCTCATTGTATGATTCCTTTTTAGCAATAATCTATAAAGTGCAAGTTAATGTATAGTAAAAAAAGTAGATCAATGGTTGCCTGGGGATAGGAGAGGGTGGAGGGACGGATGACAGAAGGGTATAAGGAACTTCGGGGAATAACAGGTATGTTTATTATCTTGACTCTCGTGACAGTTTCACTGTACATGCAATGTCAACATTCTCCAAAGTGTATACTTTAAACACATGTCCTTTGTTATTGAAACGTCGTTAAAATGGTTAAAAAGCTACAGTTACGAGACCACTCTTGTAGTCCAGTGGTCAAGGATCCGGCTGTCAGTGCAGGGGATGCAGGTTTGATCCCTGGTTCGGGAAGCTTCCACATGCTGCAGAGCAACTAAGCCCTGGGCCACAACTGCTGAGCATGAGCTCTAGAGCCCGCTGTGCACCAAGGGAAGCCGCTGCGACCAGATGCCTGTGCTCTGCAACTAGAGAAAGCCCATGGCAGCACCCACACGCAGCAACAAAGACCAAGCTCAGACAAAACTCAATGAATAAAAATACATTTAAAAAATTATAGTTACAACCACCAGGGGGCAGGCAGAGCTTCGCCGTAGTCCCTGTTCTGTTTACTGAATGAGGCAGTACCTGCTACTCTGTAGAAACTAATCATTCTAGTAGAAAGTCATCTCTCTTCTCAAAGAAATATTGTGCAGTTGGAAATGCTTGCCCACTACACAGGTAAATCATTCCAACTTGAACTGCTACATGTGGGATTCCTAGGAGCTATAATCCCTTACTAAGAGAAGGCAACGGCACCCCACTCCAGTACTCTTGTCTGGCAAATCCCATGGATGGAGGAGCCTGGTGGGCTGCAGTCTATGGGGTTGCTAGGAGTTGGACACAACTGAACAACTTCACTTTCACTTTTCACTTTCATGCATTGGAGAAGGCAATGTCAACCCACTCCAGTGTTCTTGCCTGGAGAATCCCAGGGACGGGGGAGCCTGGTGGGCTGCCATCTCTGGGGTTGCACAGAATCAGACACAACTGAAGCGACTTAGCAGCAGCAGCAGCAGCAGCAGCAGCCCAGTTCAAGTTAAACATATTCCAGATTTGTGCTACAAAGACTAGTCTTGAAAGAATCCCATTTGCGTCTCTTCCTCTCATGCAGGTTTTGCAAACGGTGATTAGATGGCATTGGAAACCTTCAGAAGGTTCTTTCTTTGATTAGTGATGCAAAGAGAGAGCCTATGGACTAAGGGGCAGAAAGAAAAAAAAACCTTTACTTGTTCAACTGATGGAAGACTCTGTCCAACCTTGGCCATATGGTCAATGAAGAAGTAAGAAAGAGCCAGCTGTGTGGGCTGGGGCTGCTGTTACTTCTCAGGGTTTCGGTTTCGTCCTATCTAAAACAAGGAGATAGGGTTTCCATGGTGTCCAGTGGTTAAGAATTCACCTTCCAATGCTGGGGAAATGGGTTCAATCTCTGGTCGGGGCACTAAGATCCCAGCTTCTATGGGCCACCAAAGCCCGGGCACTGCAGCAGCAGAGCCCATGTGCGCTGGACCGGCAAGCCCCAACTAGAGAGAAGCCTGCACGCCCCAGCTAGACAGGAGCCAG
>SJYC01129526.1:0-41902 GCA_006408675.1 Madoqua kirkii | reverse complement strand
GGCTGGGGCAGCGAGGCCGGGGGCGGGGGCAGGCAGGGAGGGGAGCCGGGGTGCTGGGGAGGAGGGCCCCGTGGCCGAGGAGACCGCCAGAAGCTGGGGCGGGGGGTGGGCAGGGCTGGGCAAGGATGGAGTCCGCGGTACGGGTGGCGGGGCTGGACCAAAGGCGGAGAGGCCGAGAGCCGGGTGCAGACCCACCGAGAGCACAGTCAAGATGCTACAGTTCCTATTTCAGCTCTGACACTGACGCAGGGGAAAGCAAGCCATTTTAGTGGTCACGGATGGCATGGAACGCCCCCAAGCTTGTACCAGGCGCTTCCAAGCCTCAAAGCCTCCGGTTCAATACCCCCCGAAGGAGTCACAGACCAAAAATGACCTCTGACAGGCAGGAACCTCTTATCGACTACTTCCAAATGAACTGTGCTTCACGCACGGAGACACCCATGTTACATAAGAGTCTCTGCTTGCCTCTAAACTTTGAGGCAGGTCCTCTGGGAAACTCCTCTCTGCATCCCGGGACTGCAGTGCCCAGCACAGAGCGTGGCCTACAGAAGATACTCAGGAAACAGCCGTTGAGTTGCATCTTCAGACATTGGCCAAGTCTCGGCTTTGGTCTCGGAAGAGACCTAAGTTGGAATCCCAGCTCTGCCAATACACTTAGCAGGAACCACTGGGCCAGTTACTGATGGCCTGTGTGCCCCTGTTTTCACCTTCTGCTAAATGAAGCGAATGTTTACCACAGGGACATGTGAAGTAAAGTGAGATAATATGTAACCGTCTTAAAAAAAAAAAAAAAAAGCCTGGCACGAGATAGGCAGCTAGTGAACAGAAGTTACTGGCATTTCAAAACAGTGTTTTCGACTTGAATACCCAGAGTGGATTTGCTCTTAAATTCTGATAGCTGAAGAGGCACATGCCACATTTGTGTCTTAGGAAGAACTTAACATCTTTCGTGCTATTTTTCTGTCAGTTTCCAGTTATGCTTCTTGTGAGCCAAAATATTTCTCATAAAGTGTTGCCCTCTGCAAGTTGCTAAAATATGTGGACACAGAACATACCCTCTAAGGTAAAAGCTTAGATTTCTAACCGAGGTGAACGTTTGGAATAAGTACTTTTTCACAAGTAAAGGGGGGAGTGAAAAGTTAAGGTAGGGAAATGAGGTTAATGGGAGGCAATGCTAACTGGGTATGAAAAAGGGAAAGGAATTCTGAATATTTCATCAGGATAGTTGGCAGTTTATTGGAGAACCAGTACACACACCATGAATGAATGAAATAGTTAACGCAAACCATCCGAGAATATCCTTCGGTTTAAGGTAGATTCTGAAAACAAAGTCGGTATCTTGAGTGATGTTACCAGAGGTTTGGAATTGACAGGTAGCACTGAGTAAAGAAAGATGAGGGAAATGTTCTCATCTGGACAGCAGATGAGGAAGGAAATGTAAGTGGAGGAGGAATTTGCTGAGGAAAATAGAAGGAAGCGTGAAAAAGGAAGTGAGTAGTTTTTTAGGGCAAGCTTTGAAAGTGTTTGAGCTGGTGGCTCAGAGGTTAAAGCATCTGTCTACGATATGGGAGATCTGGGTTCGATCCCCGCCTTGGGAAGATCCTCTGGAGAAGGAAATGGCAACCCACTCCAGTATTCTTGCCTGGAGAATCCCATGGACAGAGGATCCTGGTGGACTGCAGTTCATGGGGCTGCAAAGTTGGACACGACTGAGCGACTTCACTTGAAAGTGTAGAAGCAAAAAATTAAATGAACTCAGGAAGAAAATGATCACGGATTTAGCTGGAGAGGAGAATGAAAAAGGCACGTGAGGGCATGTTATCTGAGGGTGGGGTGGAGACGAGAGGCATGCCTGGTGAACGACTGAAAGTGAGGAAAGAGTGTGCGTGCAAGCACAGGTGTTTTCATTGTTGCACCCTGACCCTTGCTGTGTTTAAGAAGCAAAATGGAGAGCAGGCTGGGGGGGGCGGTTCTCTCCCTGCATTCTGCTTGAGATGGCTATTTAATATCCAAAGTAAGACGACCTTGGGACTTAGCTGGTGGTCCAGTGGTTAAAACGCCACATTCCCAAGGGGGAATGGGTTCTATCCCTGGTTGGGGAACTGCGTGGCATGGCCAAGGAAAATGAAAGAAATAGAAAAAACAATGATGACTTTAGATAATTGGGAGGAACTGCCTCAAGGGAGAGAATGTGGAGGCAAAGAAACAGATCTGGGAAGTGGACTGCGTGTAAACAGGAGAGGATGAGCTCACAGAGAATTTTGCAAATGGAAGACTAGAACTAGATTCTTTTTTTGTGAAAGTCGCTCAGTCGTGTCCAACTCATTGCAACCATGGACTATACAGTCCGTGGAATTTTGTAGGCCAGAATACTGGAGTAGGTAGCCGTTGCCTTCTCCAGGGGATCTTCTCAACCCAGAGACTGAACCCAGGTCTCCCACATTGTAGATGAATTCTTCACCAGCTGAGCCGCCAGGGAAGCCCGAGAACTGGATTTCTGCAGAATGGTGAGCAATTAGAGGATGCCTGGTAGTTCACTGGAGAACTAACACCCGCACGGTGAGTAAATGAAACAATTAAACCATCCGAGACAGACGGGCTTCCCAGGGGGTGCTCATGGTAAAGAACCACGATGTGGGTTTGATCCCTGGGTCTGGAAGATCCCCTGGAGGGCACGGCAACCTACTGCAGCGTTCTTGCCTGGAGAATTCCATGGACAGAGGGGCCCGGCGGGCTACCGTCCATACAGCTGCAGAGTCAGACAGGACTCAAGCGGCTCAGCACACCACACGCACGCGTCCAGTAAAGAAACGTGAGAAGTGAGGATGGCACTCTTAGAGAGTGAAGGCTAAGGTGGGGCCACCTGGAGAAAGGCAACCCAGAAAATCTTCCTAGGCTTTTCCACCCGGATTAACCATGTGAGCTGGACTGCAGAAAGTATTTATCTCTAACAAAGGGATGACAGTTACAGTGTGTCCTTCACAAGATTCTTGCAGGGATTAAATGGATTTATGCCCTCAAAGCCCACAGAACACGGATGTGGCGTCTAGCAGTGTGCATCCACTGCTACAATAACTGAACTCAGACTCCCAAATCTTGAGTTTGAATACTAGCTTGGGCAAATCCCTCCACCTGTCTTAGTCTCCTCTCTCACCTGAAATCTAATAAAGCTGACTTTACAGGTGGCTGTGAAAGAGGACACCAAAAAGGGCTTTGAAGAATGTACAGGCCTCATTGTAGCGCCCATCCTCAATCTATAAGAAAGCCTTAAGAGCTCACATCCGATGCTTTCTAAGTTACAGGCTTTGGGTTTAGTGCTTTATATGCATTATCCTATTCATGCTTCAAAACCAGTTGAAGATAAATTGTTACCCCTGTTATCCAGTTAAAAACAAACAACAACTAGGTCTAAGCCTGTGATTTACCCGAAGTCACACAGCAAGAAAGTGACAAAGAATATTCCCAAGTCCAAACACATCAGAAGTGTATAACGTGAAAGTGAAGTCACTCGGTCGTGTCCAACTCTTGTGATCCCACGGACTGTAGCTCTCCACGCTCCTCCGTCCATGGAATTCTCCAGGCCAGAATACTGGAGTGGGTAGCCTTCCTCTTCTCCAGAGGAGCTTCCCGACCCAGGGATCGAACCCAGGTCTCCCACCTTGCAGAGATGCTTTACCGTCTAAACGTATAGATTTGGCCCAACCTGTTGCTTGCGGGGTGAATGATTGCCCTTGTATAACCATCAGAGATTTGGGGAGGGAAAGAGTCCCCAGGAAAGCTCCCGGCTTAACAGGAGAGGGGTTGTTGAGTAATGACTGCCTTGCAGAGTAACTGGAAGAAATCTATTTTTTATTCTCTCATTTAAGTAAAATGCTCTGCAATGCTCTCCAGGGGTCAAACGCTGTGTCGGGACGGGGATGGCAGTCCAGTTAGTCCCTGATGAGCTGCTTGGCTCCCCTCTCCCTACCCCTAGGTCCCCTCGTATCCATACAGGGCTCCGCGCCCCGCTTCCAAGCGACTGTGGGGCCCCTCCCTGGCCGCAGGTGAGCGGGAGCGACGGGGAGCGAGCCCGCAGCTGCGGCGCCTCAGCGGCCGGTCCCCGCCGCGCCGGGAGGCGTAACCACCACACCTCCTGCTTCCCTCCCCAGCTGCTTGACGAACAATGACGGCAGCCGCCCCGCCCGCCTTTGACGTCACGGTCAAAACTCCCTCCTTGACTACAAGTCCCAGAGGGCCGAGCGGCGGTGAGAACGCGACCGCTCGCGACAGCTCTGGTACAACTACATCTCCCAGGGGGCCCCGCGGCCCGCGCCTTCCCCACTGCGCAAGTGCGGAAACGCTTGTTTCCGGCGTGGTCTCGGTGAGCGCGTCTCGCTTCTGGGCTTAGGTCCTGTCTTCTTGGTTTACAGGTTTGAGCTCGTGGCTGTACAGGTGAGGTAGTAAGTTCAGGATCGAAACCGCCGCCTCCTTAGAGCCTGCGCAGATTTTGGTGCCTGGGGAGCCTGGACCTGGAGCTGCGATCTGGATCGGAGATAATTCTTTGCTGTTCCTCGGCGCTTTGTAGTTTACTAATTTTTTTCTTTCCCTCCGACCATCCCGGTTAACCCCCAGAACAGCACTTTAGGGGAACTGTAAGCGCCTTCAGTTGACAGTGGAGGAAAAGGTTTAGAGGAGCCAGGTGATTTGTTTAAAGACACTGCTAGGGGTTGCTGAACGGTTTCCTTGAAGCTGTTTGCTTCTGAGTACCAACTCGGTATTCTTTGCTCTGCCTCCAGATTGCTGACTCTCTTTTTTGTTGACCCAAGGGTTAGGGACTGGACATCTGTAGCTTTTTCAAGTCTGGAGTACCCGAAAGAGTGTTAGTGTTGAAGGGAGCGACAAAGGTGCTGTAATCAAGTCTGTCAGTATGTAGGTATCTTTTTTCCGCCGACGTCTGAGTCAGTTATTCACTTGGTGTTTTTACAGAGGTGCAAGCTCTATTTTAGGTACTGGAGTTACGGCAGCAAACCAAAATGCCCACCTCTTACCTTCTAGTGAGGGTAGATAGACAATAATCAGATATATAGAGGGCCAGGTGGTGATGAGAGATAAGGGGGAAGAATAAACCAAAGTAAGGAGAAACATCCTCTGGAGGATTTGAACCGAGTCCTAACTTCTGTTTAGGTCTGATTTTGGCGTTCCAGACAAAGTAGCCACACAGGAAAGATGGGAGAGGAGGCCAACGATGACAAGAAGCCAACAACTAAATTTGAACTGGAGCGGGAGACAGAGCTTCGCTTTGAGGTGGAGGCGTCGCAGTCAGTTCAGCTGGAGCTGCTGGCTGGCATGCAGAAATCTTCGGCACAGAGCTGACCCGAAACAAGAAGTTCACCTTTGATGCCGGTGCCAAGGTGGCTGTCTTCACTTGGCACGGCTGTTCGCTGCAGCTCAGTGGCCGCACCGAGGTGGCTTACGTCTCCAAGGACACCCCAATGTTGCTTTATCTCAACACGCATACGGCCTTGGAGCAGATGCGGAGGCAGGCAGAGAAGGAGGAGGAGCGGGGCCCCCGGGTGATGGTCGTGGGCCCCACGGACGTGGGCAAGTCCACTGTGTGCCGTCTGCTGCTCAACTATGCGGTGCGTTTGGGCCGCCGTCCCACATACGTGGAGCTGGATGTGGGCCAGGGCTCTGTGTCCATCCCCGGCACCATGGGGGCCCTCTACATTGAGCGGCCGGCGGACGTTGAGGAGGGCTTCTCCATCCAGGCCCCGCTGGTGTACCACTTCGGCTCCACCACGCCTGGCACAAACATCAAGCTTTATAATAAGGTCAGAGCCCGGGGCAGGGCGGGGTGGAGGGAGGGGGCAGGAGTTTGCCAGTTAAAACTCTGCCCCCTCTCAGTGGCTATCACTTCCACGGTGATGCGTTTTGGAAAAGATGGTTTCAAAAATAGTTCCACCTCAGATGGTTAAATGTTTCTAGGGACCTATTTTTAAGTAGGTCCTATTCTTTCCTGGTGGCTCAGACGGTAAAGCGTCTGCCTACAATGCGGGAGACGCGGGTTCAGTCCCTGGGTTGGGAAGATGGGAAGATCCTCTGGTGGAGGGCATGGCAACCCACTCCAGTACTCTGGCCTGGAGAATCCCATGCACGGAGGAAGCTGGCAGGCTACAGCCCATGGGGTCGCAAAGAGTCGGAGACGACTGAGCGACTTCGCTTCATTCTTAAGTAACTTATTACATCTCAACTCGGGGCATGAAACACCAGGGACAGAATAAACAAGATAAAATGAAAACTAAACCCATGTTATGTGGTCAAAACCACTGCCGTTAGGAGTGTCCTCTCTCTGGAACCTCATACCACTCAGCTCAGGAAGGATCGTGTGGCCGGGGGTTCGTTTTGTGCCTTTTCTCCCTCACCTGGACCCTTTCTTCTGCAGATTACATCTCGTTTAGCCGATGTGTTCAACCAGAGGTGTGAAGTGAACCGCAGGGCCTCGGTGAGCGGCTGTGTCATTAACACCTGTGGCTGGGTCAAGGGCTCTGGTTACCAGGCCCTGGTCCACGCAGCCTCAGCCTTTGAAGTGGATGTCGTCGTGGTTCTGGATCAAGAGCGGCTGTACAACGAGCTGAAGCGGGACCTGCCTCACTTCGTCCGCACGGTGCTGCTCCCCAAGTCGGGGGGTGTGGTGGAGCGCTCCAAGGACTTCCGGCGGGAATGCCGGGATGAGCGCATCCGTGAGTATTTCTATGGGTTCCGGGGGTGTTTCTATCCCCATGCCTTCAACGTCAAATTTTCAGATGTGAAAATCTACAAAGTCGGGGCACCCACTATCCCAGACTCCTGCCTGCCTCTGGGCATGTCTCAGGAGGACAATCAGCTCAAGCTGGTGCCCGTCACCCCCGGCCGAGATATGGTACACCACCTGCTGAGCGTCAGCACCGCCGAGGGCGCGGAGGAGAGCCTCTCCGAGACCAGCGTGGCGGGCTTCATCGTGGTGACCAGCGTGGACCTGGAGCACCAGGTGTTCACGGTCCTCTCCCCCGCCCCCCGCCCGTTGCCCAAGAACTTCCTGCTCATCATGGATATCCGGTTCATGGATCTTAAGTAGCGATGCGAAGGCTGCCTGGGGCCTGGAGGCCTTCTGGCCATCACCAAGGGCAGACGGGCTGAGGGCTGAGCGCCCCCTGCGGCCAGGCTGCTCGGTAAATGCTGGACTGCCGGAAAGCATGAGTTCTACCTCTTAAAAACAGGTGGTGGTCACCTGACTCTTCCAGTTGTGAACCAGAGGGTTCTTGGGTCCCCTAAGGTGCCACCAGAGAAGTCCCCTTTCTTCCACTGTGCGACCATGTGGCTCATTTATCACCATTTTATATTCTGCATATACTACTTATCTCGTTTGTCTGAGATGAAAGAGTGAATTCAAAGGACTCCTCCCAATTAAGTTCATACTTGGAAGAAACGAAAAACTATTTTAATAAATATTTTTGCCATAGCACAGGAGTTGGTATAATTTTTTAAAACGGGTTTTTTTTCCCCCCTAAGCATTATAGAAACATTATTGGAATGATTTATTACTGAATGCCTAGAGAAGAAAAAGCCAAGAGCCCACCTGTAATCTAAGCAGGTGAATATTTATGATGGTTTCCTTTTCCTCTGCACTTGGGTAAATAGATCCTAAATCTGTTGTCAGTGATGGGTTTACTATGAGGAACTACACAGGTGGTGGTAAACTTGGGGTGAGATTTCAGATTTGATATTATCCAGAGACAGCTCATTTTCTCTCAGCTACAGCTCTCTGCTCTCTTTCTTGTTGTCTGTTTAATTGGAGTCAGATCCCAAGTCGAAAAGTAAATTTGAGCTTTCAGGTGATAAGCTGGAACAGCCCATTCTTTTTGATCTCTTGCAAATAATTGGTTTCCCTAGTTTGGACCTGTATTATTAAGTATCATGATGACCTTATCCACTGATTCCACAAATCTTTATCATGCACCTACTATGTGACAGGGGACCTTTCTAGATGGGGGAACGAGATGGACAGTCTTACAGAGTTACAGTAAACATAAAAAGTGAGGTGCTGTGCAGATAGGAGGCGGAGGCTGGGAGGCTTTTTAAATCAAGTGATCAGGAAAGGCCTCTTCGGAATGGCTGTGTGCAATTGGGACAGAATCCTCCTGGTGGAGGAAGCAGTGCAAAACCTTAAGAAAGGAGCAAGCTGAGTGTGTTGGATGAAGGGAAAGGCCAGCATGGTGGGAGTGATACAGCAAATCAAGGGGAGAGGAAAAAACTCAGGCCGGGGTGGGAGGCAGCAAAGACCAGATGGTGTAGGGCTTTTGTAATCCAAGAAGAGTGGGAAATGATGGGAGAGGGGTCAGAAGCTCCACTACTTTGGCCATCTGACTCGAAGAGCTGACTCACTGGAAAGACCCTGATGCTGGGAAAGACTGAAGGAAAAGGAAGAGGGTGGCAGAGGATGAGATGGTCAGATACCATCACCTACCCACTCACTCAATGGACATGAAATTGAGCATACTCTTGGGAGATAGTCAAGGACAGAGGAGCCTGGCTTGCTGCAGTCCATGGGTTTGTGAGAATCAGACATGATTTAGGGACTGAACAACAACAACATGGACTGGGTAACTTACAAACATCTGGAAATGGTCAGGTTTCTGAAGGCTGGAAAGGCCAAATTCAAGGCACCGAGCATAGTCATGTTCTGCCAAGGGCTCTCTTTCTTCCAAGTCGCAGATTACCTGCTTCAGCTGTGTCTTCACAGAGTGAGAGAAGCAGGGAACTCTCTGGAGCCTTGTTTATAAAAGCACTCATCCCATTTATGAAGGTCTACATTCATGACCTAAGCATCTTTCAAAGGTTTCATCTAATATTGGGGATTTCAGCATAAGAATTGCAGAGGTGAGGGCTCCAAGATTCATACCATTGCAGGTTGTTGAACACAGGAATGGCATGTTTTAATTTACATTGAAAAGATTACTGCTGGGCAGAAAATGGATTATAGAGGCAAGGAAAGAGCAAGAACACAAGGTGGACTTTTGAGGTAGGGTCAGTGTGAGAAGTAATGGTTCAGAAGAGGGCAGCAGAGAGAGTTGAGTGGATTGCCTCGGGAGATTCTGGAGTAAGATTGATAGGACTTGCTGATGGGAGTGGTAAGGAAAGGCACCTTTGGAATCAAAGGTGATACATTTTTTACTTGAGCATCTAGATTGGATCTGAGATTGAGGAAAGAGAATAAGAGAGATTGAGAGAGAATTAAAAAGTACAGATACTTTGAAAAAGTACCGATAAACTACACCAGGAAAAACTATGAGGTATTACTTGACATAAATAGCAAAGTAATTTATTTGAAGTTTGGTGGTCTGGATATCTCATTGTCTTAGTCTAGATTTTACTTTGCAATACTTTTCAGAAGTGACTATCAATTTAAATCTTGTGTTCTATTAAACCTCCTTTCCAGGAAATTTCTTGCACATTTCTAAGGAAAATTGGAAGAGAAAATGGAGTCTCTCTCAGACCTGGGATAGTGATTATGCCACTGTCAGTGCTCATCCAGCTAAGAGCTTGACACTCGGTAACCCAGTGTCCTAGGGGAGTTTAGTGTATGTGGTTGGGCAGTGGAATGTCCAATGCTTATTTCCATTTAGCACTGTCTAGCCAAGAGACAAAATAATTTATAGGTTCTCAGACTGTTGAAAGTGGGAAAAGGAAAATGCCTAATTTGTGAACTTGGAGAAATGAAGTCTTAAAAGTCCAAGAAAAGGGACTTCCCCGACAGTTCCGTGGCCAAGACTCCCTACTTCCAGTGCAGGGGGCACAGGCCTGATCCCCGACTAGGGAACCAGAATTCTGCAAGGTGTGCCATGTAGTCGAAAAATAACAGCAACAAACCCAAGAAAAATACAGATAAATGAACTTTTATCTTTCCCTAAGGAAACAAATTAAGCTGGTTTACAAATAGGAAAGCCTCTACAAATAAATATTTTATCTCCAATAATACCTTAACTTTACCTACCATAAGGTAGAAAGTTTAAAAATTTTCATTTTTAAAAAGTACACACTTATTAAGAGAACTCTCGACTGTGCTGCAAGAAATGGCAGGTGAAGCCTTTAGCCAGAAGAACTACAGCCTGCTAATGCGTGCCATGCCGGGAAAGGAACTAGGCTGGATCTCAGAAAACAAAAGGCAGGCCTTCTCCTCTCCCTGCTGCTCAGCTTCTAAACATCAGAGCAGTTAAAGCAGCAACATGTGACACCAAAGCCGAGGACGGGCAGCAGCATTTAGAACCACACTTCACAGGTGAGAAACCTTGGCTTCAGAGAACTGGCTGGTGGAACACTTTTTTTGAAAGACCATTATGTAACAGCCAGGGCAGAAACTGGCCTTGAGCTAAATCAGGAGAGAACACCAGGCCTTGCTCTTGGGTTCACAGCTGTGTAGGACTAATTAGGGCAAACCCTGGTGATGAGATCTAGGCGGAACTGGCCAGCAGCTTGCCATGGACAGCACCTTCTGGAGAACCTTTTCCTTCCTTTGGCCTGTATTTCCAGACGGCCCAAGGTTAGGCATGGGGTCGTCCAGCCCCTGTGCTACAGCGAAACACTAAGGGAATTGAGGCCCAACCAGTCCATCCTAAAGATCAGTCCTGGGTGTTCATTGGAAGGACTGATGCTGAAGCTGAAACTCCCAATACTCTGGCCACCTGATGTGAAGAACTGACTCACTGGAAAAGACCCTGATGCTGGGAAAGACTGAGGTCAGGAGGAGAAGGGGTCGACAGAGGATGAGATGGCTGGATGGCATCACCGACTCAATGGACACAGGTTTGAGTGAACTTGGGGAGTTGGTGATGGACAGGGAGGCCTGGCGCGCTGCCATCCATGGGGTCGCACTGTCCCACAAGACTGAGAGACTGAACTGAGCTTAGTTTCAGGTGTACAGCAAAGTGATTGAGTTATACATATACACATATCTCTGGTGGCTCAGAAGGTAAAGAATGTGCCTGTAGTGCGGGAGGGCTGGGTTTGATTCCTGGGTCAGAAGATTCCCCTGAAGAAGGGAAGGGCTTCCTCACTCCAGTAGCCTTTTCTGGAGAATTCCATGGACAGAGGAGCCTGGTGGGCTATAGTCCATGGGGTCGCAAAGAGTCGGACACGACTGAGTGAACGAACTGAACTTGAAACTCTTACTCCAGGGGCCGAAGCTGCCTCTGCGCGCACTTCAGGCGCCCCCTCCCATGAGTGGCCCTGGGGCCCCAAGGCTGGTGCCCGCTCTCCTCTCTCTTCTTCCCGGGTCTTTGGCTGGAACTTCGCCCTTCTTGATAGCTCAGCTGGTGAAAAATCCGCTTGCGATGAACGAGACCCCGGTTCGATTCCTGGGTCCGAAGAGCCGTTGGAGAAGGGATAGGGTCCCACTCCAGTATTCTTGGGTTTCCCTAGTGGCTTAGCTGGTAAGGAATCCCTGGGAATCCTGGGTTCGATCCCTGGGAGGGGAAGATCCCCTGCGGAAGGGAACGGCTGCCCACTCCAGTATTCTGGCCTGAAGAATCCCATGGACAGGGGAGCCTGGAGGGTCCATGGGGGTCACAAAGAGTCAGACACGACTGAGTGACTAACACTAACTCGTCCTCTAACCTGACTCTTCCAGTCGCGGCAGACTCTCCAGGCAGAAGCGACAGCCCAGGCCTTGCCATCATCCTGCACCTCCGCTGCTACCGGGGAACTCGCGGACTGGGGACGGCGACATCAAGATTGTTTTAAATAAAGTTTTCGCCATCAAAAAGGGGCAGGGCGGCCGGGTCGGCCAATGCACGGAGGGGCTGAAACAGGAAGACGCCGGGGCGCGGGGCTGATTGGTTACCTCGGAAGCCTGTCTGGCTGGTACCACAGCGATGGGGGGGGCGGCGGTTGGCGAATTCGGGAAGGTGGCGGGTAACTGTGTTTTGCTTCTGAGGCTTTCTGCGTCTATACAGGAGGGGCGGAAGGCGGGACGCAGGAAAGGGGGAACGACTCGCCCGGCCATGCCCCCGTCTCTGACTCCCGCGCAGTACGCCCACCCTCCCCGGGCGGTCGCCGGCGGAGCCCGGCGGCCCTGCGCGCGCGCGCTTCCGTGTGTTCTCGCGTGGCGCGGCGCTCCGGCCCCGCAGCCAATCAGGCCGCGAGGTCGCCGCGGTCGCCGGGGTGAGCGCGCACGCCCCAGGGCGGCGTGGGGGTGGGGCCACGCGGTGAATGGGGGCGCGCGCGCGGGCGGGCGCGGCGGCGTGAGCCGCATGAATGAGAGAAACGCGCCCCGCGTGAGACGCCACGCGCGCGCCCGGCGCCAGGAGCCAATGGGAGCGCGGGGAGGGCGGGCAACCCGGCCCTGAGGGCAACGGCCGCGCGCCGGCTGGGAGGCGAGCGTCGCCGGGCGGGCGCGCGCGTCGCGGGGCGGGCGCGGAGCGTGCGGGGGCCGCGCGCTGCCTCTCAGAGGCCGGACGGCACTGCCGGGAGGCGGCGGCGGCGGCGGCGACGCGGAGCCGGCCGCGGGTGAGTGCCGGGGCCGCCGGCCCCTGCGGAAGCGGAAGTGCGGGGTCCGGGGGTGGGAGGGGAGCGTGACCTCTAGGGAAGGGGGACCGAGGAGGGGAGGCGGTGGGAGTCCCCGCTCCGTGTCCGGGCCGGGTCCTCCGGCCGCGGAGAAGGGCGACCGGCAGAGGCCGGGGCTCCCCTCAGGGCCGGGTCGTGAGGGGACCCCGGCCCCCTCGGGCCTCCTCAGCCCCGGGGACGCCTGCGGCCGCCGACCCGGTCCTCTCGGTGTGGGCCGGCCCTGCCCCGGACGGCGACCCTCGGCGCCCCGGCCCGGGCTGGGGACTGCGCGCCGCGCTCTCCCTGCGGCTCGAGTCCCTCGCCCGGCTCTGCCGACCCTTGTTCTGGCCCACGCTTCATCCTGTTACCTGTCCCCTCGCATCCGCCCGCTTCCATCCCTACCCCCACCAGCCTGGAGCTCCCTGCTTCCAGTACTTTGTACTTTTCACAAGTGGGAGCTCCACTGCGCTGGCCATTATTTTGCCTGTAGGAATCGTGTAGGGCAGGAAGGTTGAAAGTGTTTCACCTACCTGGCCAAATGGAGACGTCGAAATGAGAAGTAAAAGTTCTGGAAGGAGGTGTGGGATCAGATATATGTTAACCTCTAGGCATCGTCTCTGCCTTGGCGTTTTCGCTTCTTGATTAATGTCATCTTGCCTAGGTTGACCTGATATTCGCCTCCCTTCTTATTATCATTTTTTAATCCCAGGATCCCTTTGTACAATATTAAGTCTCTTCAGAGTAGTCATTATCACCTAGTCGTTAAAACCCACCTAATCCTTGCAAGATTTGTATTGCCACGTACTTGCTACCTCGGTTTATAACGATCACACCCATATTAAGCCTCTGACTATTCAGCGGGTGTCTTGACATGTGGGTTATTCCACCTGTACTGTTGACTCTGCCTTCGGATTTACAGCGTCACACTATTAAGCCCCTCCATCTTCACAGGGAGGACTCCCGCTGTCAGTCTCGCGTCCTGTCCACTCCCCCCTTTAAGGAGGTGCTTGTGCGAAGGCTCCCCTGAAGCCTTGGGGCAGCACAGTGCGCGGTCGCCTTCCGAGGAGCCCTCTGCGCCTGGCGGTGCCCCACACGTGCTTGTCCGCCGTGGTCGGACTGGTGTGGGTCCAGACTGCTGGTTCTGCTGAACCACCCGCGCCCTGCGGTCTCATCTCGGTTACTCACAGGAAGGCCTTCTGCTGTGGCCGGGTGCGTCTTTAGGAGCCCCAGTGCGTCTTTAGGAGCCCCAGTGCCTCCTCAGGTTTTGTCTTGTCGCTTCTAATATATGTCCTCTAAATATCTCAGGCTGATCATGCTTGTTCCCCAGTGCTGTCCTCCCCAAATGGCCTGGCCTTTTACGACTCTGAATTACTTTGACAGTATTAGCCCATGTGACTTTTTTCCTGGCAGAAAACTATAATCTGAAATAACATATGGTATCTAAATGATATCCTACCCTAGATAAAATAGAGGCAGTGCAGTTTTCCACCTTCCCTAATCTTTGAGGCTTTGAGGGAGAGGTTTCATAATACTGTCTGCAAACTAAGAATTTGCTCCTCACTGTTAACAAAGTTACTGAGGCCTAAATTCAGAAAGTTTGGCTTTGATTCCTGCAGTAATCAATCTATTCTAATAATGGTGTGTGGCCCTCTAAAACTACATTTTGTGTGTGTGAGAGAGCACGAGCGCATCTTGAAGAAAGATTGTCTCCCATGCCATGGAAAGGAGGAAGTGATCGATTCCAGGGTACATTCATATTTCACTACTCAAAACTTCTGAATTTTTATCTCTGTCTTTGGTATTAGGGAGATACCATACCTCTTGGATGAGGGGGAAAAAAAAACCTTAAGTAAAATCTTTGGTCTGCAGATTCCAAGTTGTCTTCAGCGGATAGGTAGTGTAGTAGATGAGAAAGGTAGGAAGGGTTTGCTTTGGCAGAGGGGCCTGTGAACTGTGAGTGAGTAGAGGGCTGCAGGCGTTCTCTAACCTTCTGTTTCATGGGGTGGGATAAGGAACTATGTCATCAGATAATATGAGTTAAGTGCTTTGACATCACTGGATGAAAAGCATCCCATACAGTGTAAAGTGTTATTTTGCTACTACCATCAACAGAAATAATTGCTGTTCTTAATCGTATCAGGGAAGGCGGGGTCCCTTAACTTCCTATGAGGCCAGTACAGCAGCAGAAACTGTTGACTTGGGAAGAGAAAGACCAGCCTCTCTGGTTGACTCAGTTTCTCTTAGAGGGCATCTCACCTTTCAGTGCAGGGACATTTCTCATCCAGGTCCTTTCATGAGTTATTTCAGAAGACCAGAAATTCAGCTTTTGCCTTTCTTAAGGTCGTAACTAAAAAGCATAGAAGGATAAGAGCGAGAGAGACATACGCAGAAAGGAAATGAGACTTACTGTCCTAATTTTGTCCTACTTTTTTCATTGTAGCAATACATATTCTCTTTGTTCAAAGGGAAATCTCTTTTGTAGGACTGCCCTTCTCTGCTGTGCCTTTGTTTGTTTTCAGATTTTGATATTCTTGATGTTTGTTACTGCCCATCGGTATCAGGTGGAGAAGGCAAGGGCACCCCACTCCAGTACCCTTGCCTGGAAAATCCCATGAATGGGAGGAGCCTGGTGGGCTGCAGTCCATGGGGTCGATAAGAGTCGGACACAGCTGAGTGACTTCACTTTGACTTTTCACTTTCATGCATTGGAGAAGGAAATGGCAACCCACTCCAGTGTTCTTGCCTGGAGAATCCCAGGGATGGGGGAACCCGGTGGGCTGCCGTCTATGGGGTCGTGCAGAGTCGGACACGACTGAAGCGACTCAGAAGCAGCAGTGGTGTCAGGTGGCCCCATCTGTGTCGGGAGCTAGTTCTCTGAGGATCTTAGGCCAGGGGAAGCCATGTGTTTCTTTCTTCAAAACGAAGAGCGCTTGGAAGAGGGAAGAATTCTGAGCCCACCGCCCTCGCAGTTCAGAGTCCTTCCCACATACACATAGTGAAGTAGAAAGTCATCTTCTTCCAGAGGGCACATTTTAATAGAATACCTTATGGGGTTTAGCCTCAGTGTTCCTAAGAAATGCCATGAAAAAATTTCTCTGATCCAGGTATTTCTTTTTCTCCAGGTGAGGCACCATAACCCAGTTGAACTCTATCTAGAAAGCACAAGATTAAAGAAGATCAGAGACACTGACTAACCTGGAAACAGGAACCTCTTGGGAATTTTGCTTTCATCCACAGTGACCTTTCAAAAGCATCATCAAGTGGAACTGATTTTTTTCGTTTTATTTTGCTTATTGGAAAGAACATGGCTTCGGGAGTTCTGTGTTTCCCTTCAGTTTTGCAGGAGCCCTGCAGGAAACGGAGCCCTTGAAGGGTTTGGGAGTAACAGGGAGAGACTGAAGACGGACAAGCTTGCTCTCGTGCACACTCTCGGCTCTGTTTTCCCTCCCCCCTTCAAAGAAAAGGATTTACAACTCAACCTTGTAACAGCTGCTGCCCAGCTTTAGCCATCAAGAGAAAGTAAATAAAATTAAACCGCGACTGCCGGACGACAAGCCCTGAAGTCAAGGTGTGGGAGTGGTGGCGTGGAGAAAACTGCCTGAGAGGGACAGGCTGCAGTGACGACGGTTTCTCTTTAAAGCCGGGAGGGGCCCCAGGTCCCTTCTTGGATTGAAACAGAGACACAGGGCACCCCTCTCTCGGGCCGCTCACCCTCCGGTGGGAGTGAGGTGGTCGTGGTGTCTCCTCCGAAGACATTCCCTGGCGAGAGGTGTTCCGTGCTCCCCTGCCGCCTCCCCGTCTTCCCTTCGGAGGGCCTGCCTGCCTGCCCGCGCTGCCTCCGCCGTGCTCTCCACCTGCAGCCGTCTGCATGTGCGCGGCCTCCTGTGTGTCTCCGGGCGTTAAACGGTGCCGCTTGTGTTTCTTAATCGCTCTTTCTGCCTTGCTCTGGGGAGGTGGTTACTCATCGTCTGGACTCACCTTTCCCCCTCCCGTGTGCTCTCCTTCCTTGGAGATCTCTTGACCTTTGGTTTCATTTGGGAGGGGGAAGGGTGGTGATTCTAGGTTTTCTGTGCCCCTGGCTCCCTTCGGTCCTCTGCTCTCCGTGGCCACCCTCGTCCCGTTTTCTGGTCTCTTCTGCCGCTGTGGGCCTGTGCTATGCGGCAGGGCAGGTCTCCCAGCAGAGCTCCAACATGCCCGCAGAGTCTGCAAAGAGATTCAAGCCCAGCAAGTACGTTCCCGTCTCAGCAGCCGCCATCTTCTTAGTGGGAGCCACAACCCTCTTCTTTGCCTTTACGTGAGTTTCCTCCCAGCAGTGGTGTGGGGAGGGGAGGGAGGGGGTATGTTTCCTCTTGAGTTGGGCTCCTTACTCGCAGCGCCGAGTGACTGAGTGTCTGAGGTCTGATGCAGGCAAAGGGGACCCAGAGGGGTAGTGAGGAGTGACGAGGCCAGGCCCACCCTCTGCCCGGCCTCTGCCTTCCCCGCCTCCCTTCCTCTGGAATCGCAGATGTCTTCCTCTTTCCCTGCCCATATTCACCATTAGACGATTCTGAACTAGAAAGGAGGTGGGAGGGAGTCACCAGAGAGGACGAAGCAGCCTCCGCAGTCAGTTCTGTGAGAGAACTGGACTCGACGGAAGGTTCGTCAGGTAGTCGTGGCTTTTCCCCAGGCTCACTGAAGCTCAGGTTTGTGATTGTGGGGACTCAGAGTCCTGGAGAGTCTCAGGCGTGATTTAGACAGTCCGCCATGCAGATGGTTCTGGCCTTCAGTGTTGCTCAGGTGGTTCCGTGGTGGTGGTGGTGGTGTGGGTGTGGTTTTAACTATGCTGCGTGACGTGCAAGATGGTTCCCCAGCCAGGGATCGAGCCCAGGCCCCACAGTGCAGGCACTGAGTCCTCGGCCCTCGGCGAGGCCCTGGTTTTCCCTGTGTTCTTAAGGGCCGAAGCTGGAGAAGTGAAGGCCACTGGGAAAGAGCAGGTCTCATTTACGAGGAGAGTCCTAGAAGGCTTCCTTTCCCTCGGCTCCTGCGGAAGGGGATGGCAGCCGTGTCTCCCCTTCCATGGTCCTTTTAGGAAAGCTGCTGGCGTTGAAAGACTTCGCACTCAGGGCATTCAGCCTCTGCTCTTCTGCTTGTTCCTGGAGGGCATCTGAGTGGTCTGTCTTCGTTCTCTTCCCTGTTACTTCAGCTGTCGACTACCTGGCAAGCTTCTCTGCTGTTACCTGTTTGTGATTTAACATGCTCCAGGTTTCTGCACCTTAGACTGTTGAGTCATTGAGTTAGTGTTCTGGTTGTAGCTCTTGGAACAATCAGAGCATGCTGGGTTTTCTGGGGGGTTGACTCTGCTGTGATTCAGGCTCAAGCCTACTTGTGGGGTGCTGGTTAGAGCCAGTGTGAGCTGGCTGGCAAGAAGAAGATGAACTGGAGTGATCAGGAATAAAAGCAGTTTGGACTCACTGAAGGATGACTGAAGCGGGCAGTTACTGTTGTGGGGAGAAAGTAGAACAGAAATTAAGTCTGTGATAAGAGGGAAGGAACAACCTCCTTCCGAATAGAGCTTCTGATGCCAAAAGGAATTCTCAAAAGTGGGTTATTTGGCCAAAAGAGTAATAATGCAGAAGTGGAGTAAATGCAGTGTTTTTCTATTTGGTTTTTAAACAAGGGAAGGATGAGCCTGTTACCTAAGGTGTGAGCACCATCCCGCCTCCCACCTCCCCCTCGGAAGAACAGACAGGACACAGATTCTCTGGGCCCGGCCCTTCCGCCGGAGCGCACCTGTGGAGTCCCTCAGGGGCTCAACCCTGCCTTCCAAAAAGGAGGACTGAGTCTCTTGTTTTGGTCTCTGCTGTTACGACTAGAAATTAAGTCTGTGATAGAGGGAAGGAACAACCTCCTTCCGAATAGAGCTTCTGATGCCAAAAGGAATTCTCAAAAGTGGGTTATTTGGCCAAAAGAGTAATAATGCAGAAGTGGAGTAAATGCAGTGTTTTTCTATTTGGTTTTTAAACAAGGGAAGGATGAGCCTGTTACCTAAGGTGTGAGCACCATCCCGCCTCCCACCTCCCCCTCGGAAGAACAGACAGGACACAGATTCTCTGGGCCCGGCCCTTCCGCCGGAGCGCACCTGTGGAGTCCCTCAGGGGCTCAACCCTGCCTTCCAAAAAGGAGGACTGAGTCTCTTGTTTTGGTCTCTGCTGTTACGACCACTGCGTAGAGTCGGCGTTTTAACTGAGGGACATGTACACGAGATCTTAGTCTCTCTGTTGGAATTGTGGTGCTGTCAGGAGGGGCAGGGTCAAGACTAATCTGACGCCCTTCGGCCTGCCTAATGGTAGAGGGAGTCTTTTCCTTTAAGACGCAAAGCCTTTGGGAAGTGAAGAGATTGGGGACTGACTCCGTGGTTTCTCTTTCAACCTATCCATTCCTGAGTTGGGGCAAGCAGAAGCCTCGGTCTTAATTTGCTCCTCTGGAGCCACTGAAGTGTTTGGCTGGTTCTACCAGTTTTGCCACAAAGAGTTGTCCTGACATAGGCATTTTCTCAACTGATAGTTGAAGCTGTTTAACCTACTTTCCTGTTGCTTGGTGCCAGAAGAGTCAGGGCCCCTCCTTACTACCTGCGCCCTCAGCTCTGGGAGAAAGGGTTTTGGAGGACGGGCTTGACTCTTCCTTGCGTTGTTGCTTCTAGCCCAAAGTGAGAAGCGCGTTAAGACTTCTCTTGCATTCCCCCTGCAGGCTCCGGGACGCGGGTCTGGCTGGCCTTTGTGCTCCGGGTTCGCCCCTGCCCGCCGCACGGGCGTGGTGTCTCCCGGGCTGTGCTTGCCCCTGCATCTGACCGTCACAGCGCCTATGCGCGCAGGGGCCTGGCTTGAGGCCGCACTCTTCTCCCGAACCTCCCCGCCCTTCCGAGGTGCAGTGCTCCTCCCAAAACCATATGCAGCCTAGGAAAGACTGCCTTCAGATAGGCCAGAGGAAGGCCCTTCTGGAACCAGGTCCTGCTGCGCCTCAAGTCGGCCCCTGCTGCCACCCTGCCCCCCTCACCAGGCTGCCGCTGTCTGTTCTCACATCAGGGCAGGCCCCCAGGTGAGAGCTCCTCTGGGGCCTACAGGCCTGGGAGGAGGAGGACGAGCCCTCTCGATTGGCAGGTGTAGTTCGTGGAGAACTAGGCGCGGTCACCCTCCGTGTTTCCTTGTCAAGCAGGGAAAGCTGAGCAGAAATTAGCAGCTGGGTGTGGTCGGCAAGATGTGATGTTCGGCTCCAGGGGAGCTCGCCTGGAGCTGCTGAGATCTCCCCCGTGACCTCTCATTTACAGCCTTGGCCCAGCACTGAAACCAGGCAGGGGCTGTCGGGGACTGTGGCTCTTCACTCTTGCCACTGTTTGGGAAGTCGGGGGCCTGCTAAAGAAACCTGCCGGTCCCAGTTAGGTGATGGACCCTGCATTTAGGGTCGCGGGCCTGGACCCCACCTGGCTTCGCTGAGTCTCCTTTTGCGATGGGCAGCGGGCAGTTCCAGGGGAGGGGAACAAGCCCTGTTTGGGGAAGCTGGCTCTGGTAAAGTTGGTTAGCTGTTGCGGGCCTCTGTCTTCTCTGTATAATGAGGAAGTTGACCTAGAGAGTTTGTTTAAGCAATAAGCCCTTTTTTTTTTTTCCCCACTGAGCTCTTCTGTGGAACCGAGTATATAAAGTGTAAGGGTAGGACTCCTCTGGTTCGAGAGAGGCTGGCGCATAGAGGCCCAGGCCCTGGGTATCTCCTCTTTGCCTTCCTGGAGACCCTGAGACCTCCTCGGGGCTCCAAGCAATACCATTAGAAGTAAGTCCCTGAATCGTATCCTCTAAAGTCTCCTTGAGCTGTGGTGCTATGTCAGCTGGTGTCCGAGGTGTCTGTTTCTAAAACTGGTGGGCCGGGCCTGTGGGTAAAGTCTGGCCGCGAGTCACCCTCTGCAGGAAGGGAGGTCGGGGTTGTCCAGAAGCCCTCGCTGGTCCTACCAAGGCCCCAGCCTCGGAGGGGCTCCCGCCTTTTCCGTCTCTTCGTCTCGCCCCTCCAGCGTCTTACCCGTTGAGCTGGGCAACCTCGGTGACTCTCCCTCTGGGTTTCTTTTTCGTGACTGCAGAGGTGCTGGCACCTGATTTGAGTGGGAGCAGCCTCGTGATCTGGGGCATTAATTGAGCAGTGGTGGTTCTCTTCCTTCCCACGTCGTTTTCTCATCCAGGAATACGTGCCCAAGTCCTGCATCTTGAACTCGGCTGCTTTACAGTCTGCAGAAGACAGGACAAATCCAGTTTCATGAGAAATTTACCCACCTAAAAGGGAAGGGATTGTTTTCTGTGGAATCTTGAGGATCCCCCGGGGCAAGAAGTGGGAAGTTTTTTCTAGGCTTGCCTCATCACCAAGGAACACTCCGCTTTCGCTCGGCGTAGGTGCTAGGCATGGCAGGAATGCGTAGACCTGTGCTTTAGGAGCAAATGGCTCAGTTGTGTTCTTGAGTTTGATACCTCAGACCGAGGCAGTGCAGTAAGGGAGCGAGGTGGGGCTGGAATGATAATTGATGATGATGGAGACGGTTAATAATGTTTTTTTGTTTGCTTCTTCTACTTGTGAATGCTCATATTAAGCCACTAGCTGGCCTAGGGAATTGTAAGCTCCTCTCAGACACTGTCTCTTTCATGCTCATATCTATGATGTAGCTGACGTAACAAGCTTGCAGAGCTTCCTGTAAATCACCTAAGGCCACAGCAGCAAAGCCCTGATGAGGACGGGACTGAGATCCAGAGCTCTGACTCCTGCTGTGGTTTCTCACCAGGAATTTAATTATATACACATCAGGGAGAGTTGGGGCCGGGAACAGATTTTCAGTACTGTGAGTATTGAAACCCACTCTCCCAATTTTGCGGGCCTCTGTCTTCTCTGTATAATGAGGAAGTTGACCTAGAGAGTTTGTTTAAGCAATAAGCCCTTTTTTTTTTTTCCCCACTGAGCTCTTCTGTGGAACCGAGTATATAAAGTGTAAGGGTAGGACTCCTCTGGTTCGAGAGAGGCTGGCGCATAGAGGCCCAGGCCCTGGGTATCTCCTCTTTGCCTTCCTGGAGACCCTGAGACCTCCTCGGGGCTCCAAGCAATACCATTAGAAGTAAGTCCCTGAATCGTATCCTCTAAAGTCTCCTTGAGCTGTGGTGCTATGTCAGCTGGTGTCCGAGGTGTCTGTTTCTAAAACTGGTGGGCCGGGCCTGTGGGTAAAGTCTGGGCCGCGAGTCACCCTCTGCAGGAAGGGAGGTCGGGGTTGTCCAGAAGCCCTCGCTGGTCCTACCAAGGCCCCAGCCTCGGAGGGGCTCCCGCCTTTTCCGTCTCTTCGTCTCGCCCCTCCAGCGTCTTACCCGTTGAGCTGGGCAACCTCGGTGACTCTCCCTCTGGGTTTCTTTTTCGTGACTGCAGAGGTGCTGGCACCTGATTTGAGTGGGAGCAGCCTCGTGATCTGGGGCATTAATTGAGCAGTGGTGGTTCTCTTCCTTCCCACGTCGTTTTCTCATCCAGGAATACGTGCCCAAGTCCTGCATCTTGAACTCGGCTGCTTTACAGTCTGCAGAAGACAGGACAAATCCAGTTTCATGAGAAATTTACCCACCTAAAAGGGAAGGGATTGTTTTCTGTGGAATCTTGAGGATCCCCCGGGGCAAGAAGTGGGAAGTTTTTTCTAGGCTTGCCTCATCACCAAGGAACACTCCGCTTACACTCGGCGTAGGTGCTAGGCATGGCAGGAATGCGTAGACCTGTGCTTTAGGAGCAAATGGCTCAGTTGTGTTCTTGAGTTTGATACCTCAGACCGAGGCAGTGCAGTAAGGGAGCGAGGTGGGGCTGGAATGATAATTGATGATGATGGAGACGGTTAATAATGTTTTTTTGTTTGCTTCTTCTACTTGTGAATGCTCATATTAAGCCACTAGCTGGCCTAGGGAATTGTAAGCTCCTCTCAGACACTGTCTCTTTCATGCTCATATCTATGATGTAGCTGACGTAACAAGCTTGCAGAGCTTCCTGTAAATCACCTAAGGCCACAGCAGCAAAGCCCTGATGAGGACGGGACTGAGATCCAGAGCTCTGACTCCTGCTGTGGTTTCTCACCAGGAATTTAATTATATACACATCAGGGAGAGTTGGGGCCGGGAACAGATTTTCAGTACTGTGAGTATTGAAACCCACTCTCCCAATTTTGGAGAAGGAAATGGCAACCCACTCTAGTGTTCTTGCCTGGAGAATCCCAGGCACGGAGGAGCTTGGTGGGCTGCCGTCTGTGGGTTCGCACAGAGTTGGACACGACTGAAGTGACTTAGCAGCAGCAGCAGCTCCCAGTTTTATTTGGCCTTGGAAACAGGAGTGCTGGAGCGGCGGGCAGAAGAACCTGTTCTCCCTGGGGTGGTGTAGGTCTGGGAGTCTCAGCCGTGAGTCATTCAGCCTTCTGAGTGTTGCCACTCCCTGCGCTCGGAGCTCTGTGATCACCGCCGTTGGCGATGGACGAGCCCCAACAGCTCCTCAGCTCAGGTCTCACCTCCTCTCATCAAAGGCAGCAGATCGAGACAGGCCACTTGAGGGGGTCACCCAGGAATCTGGCAAAGTACTGCCGCAACGGCAAGCCCCTCCTGGAGCCAGGCAGGATGTGGGGTATGGCAAGAGCAGGCCCTGCTCGCAAGGCCTCTCCTTGGTGGGAGGCACCTGGCTTGGCGTGCTCAGGTTGGAAGCAGTGGTCTTTGACTTGAATCCAGGAGCAGGGCTCCCCCGTGCCGTGGAGTTATTTGCGTCCTTCCTAGATACTTGCCGCAGTGGGGATTGGCTTTATTTGGGAACTTGTATTTTTTATTTTGGAACAGACATGGGAACCTGATTCTAGAGTCATACACTTCAGCTGGGAGGGGTTGATATACATGGTTGTAAGGGGTGAAGTTCATTATCCAGGGGCTGGAGGTTGGCAGGATGACCCAGGAAAGGAGCCACTCGCTCCACTCGCGTCCGTGTCCTCCAGCAGTCTCACTCAGACGAGGGACCCGTGCTGTTCCCGAAGCTCCAGAGGCCACAGAAGCCGGTTCTAGGAATGAGACTTTTAAATCACAGAGACCTCAGTGTTCTAAGGATTTAATTCCTTTTTCCCTTCTAATTATCTTCCTAGGCTGTAGGAGTTGAGTGAGTCACCCTTTCTCCTCTTCCCTGGGCGGAAATTGGAGTGCAGCTCAGAAGCAGGGAGGGGCTCTGGCCTGGATGGCTGGCGTCAGCCTCTCTCTCGCCCTCCCTCCGAGGAGCCTGGAGGTCATGCTCGGGGTGGGGCTGTGTGAAGACTCTGCCTTCTTGCTTGTGTTCCGCCCCAGACCCCGCCAAGGTGTGGGGTCAGCTGTTTTGAGTTGGCCCCCAGAGGAAGAGGCTTCCTAGGAGGCTTTGGCAGAGTGAAACTAGAGCTGGGGGTCTGTTTTCCTTGACGTCACTGCCCTCGCTCTAGCTTTGTGGTTTTGTGTCCCAAGTAGGCACTGGCCCAGCAGGAGATGGCTCCCGTCTAAAAAGGCCTGGCACCTCGTGGATGTTCACTTGTCTCCTGACGGTTGGCTGGAGGGAGTCTGGGCCGGTGGACGGTGGTGGTGAGGCTCGGGAGCCGCGCTCGGGCCGCCAGTTTGGCCTCTTCTCCTTGGTTTGTTGCTGTGCTGTTGAGTTGCTCAGTCGCACCCGCGTCTTCCGCAGCCTTGTGGGCTGCAGCCCGCCAGGCCCCTCTGTCCATGGGATTTCCCCAGGCAAGCATCCTGGGGCGGTTTGCCATGTCCTTCTCCAGGGGATGTTGCCAGCCAGGGATTGAACCCGCGTCTCCTGCGTTCGCAGGTGGACTCTCTGCTGCTGAGCCAACAGGGAAGCCCTGTCGTCGGCTTACTCCTCACTGAGGAGCTCCGTGCGCTGGAGCGTCCTGATCGCCGCTCAGGGCTCAGCTGCGTGTTCCGATGGAGGCGGGTCCGCTCTCAGCAGGATCCAGGCCTGCCGTGGCCCAAGTCTCCGGAGTCATTTGCTGTCGTGCTCTGCTCGCGCCTATTCCTTTCCTTCAGCGAACTCTTCCTCTCCTTCCGGCTGCTCTGGGTGAAGGGGGACAGGGACAGATGCTGGCCTAATTCTGGAGATTAAGTTCTCAGCCACAGAGCAGATTAGGGCGTTTAGCCACTGTCTTGTAGTGGGAAGTTCTTCTGAGCTGAGCCGGAAGAGAGGGTGTTTGATCCAGGGACCCTGCAGGCAGCTCATCAGCTGTTCTCCTGACACTTGCAGGAGCTGCCCTCGGGGAAAGGGAGACGGCTGCGTTCCTGAGGCTTCTGTCCTGCCGGAAGCCGAGGGCCCGGCTCACTCTTGGTGTCAAGGAGAAGTTCCCTAAAGCCTTCTCGTGATTTGAACCTGGACTACTCGGCACGTGTGGCCCATTTCTCTTCCTTGCAGGATTTAGGGCCACTTTGGTCTGGGACCTTCTCTCTCTCTCTCTTTTCCACTCTCTGCTTCATTTATTGGTCTCAGGGTCTTGGTATCATCCTTATCTATGAGTGGCTTCCTTTTGTTCACCCTGAGAACTAGCCTCCAGTTGAATAAAATTCTTGAAAGTATCTGATACATGTTTGTGTCTATAATGGATCTGAGGAAACTCCGAGCAGTGGCAGTGATTTGGAGCCAAAGAGGCAGGTGGTGCCCCCTGGGCCAGCGTGCGGGTCAGTGGGGCATGGCTGGGGCCCAGGGCCCCCGGGCTGCCCCGGAGCAGGGCTGCAGCTGCTGGCGGGGACATTCTTTCCCTGCTCCTGGGCCTGGCTAAGAGGAGGTCAGGACAGAGGCCATGACACGTGGGCGGCCCACAGGCTAGGAATGAATTTGAAGAACACAGACTTCAGTGCAGGGGCGTGTGAGTCTTGTACCTTGATCTAAAATGAGCATTTCCCTGGGGAACTGGACCCACTTGCTGGGGAGGATTTGAGACAGCGAAGGTGAGCCACTCGAGATGTGTGTATAGGTGTGGGGCACGCACAGCTACATTCTTTTGTGCAGCCGCCGCCCCGAGTGCCGAGGCAGCCCCTCACTCTGCTCCTTGTCTGCGCAGCTGCCCGGGGCTGAGCCTGTCCGTATCGCCTGCAGTGCCCGTCTACAATGCAGTGGTGTTTCTCTTTGTGCTGGCCAACTTCAGCATGGCTACCTTCATGGACCCAGGGGTCTTCCCCCGAGGTAAGATCTCCCTCTTCTCTCTCAAACTACCTTTGAGAAAATGAGTTTGCGCATACATGATTGGTCTGGGGCCTTCGGGGTCTTGCATTTTGAGATGCTCCTGTAGTTTAGTGGTGAAAAGCTTGTCAGGGTTTTATAACTTCTAGGCCTGTGATCCACTTTGGGTCAACTCTGGTGTTCAGTTACTCACTCAGCAGAAACTGATTTCAGGTGTATGGGCTGGGCATTATTGCTAGCTTTGATAATATCTAAGATACATCAGAGAGTAACACTGTGATACAGCCTGTCATGGAAGCGTGAACAAGGTTCTGCGGGGCTTTGGAAAGGGTGCCCTGACCTGCCCAGGTGGAGGGGGAGGTGCTGCTGGAGGTGGGGAGGGGAGGCCTGGCCAAGTGGAGGACACTCGGGCAGAGGAGGTATCGGGTGCTGAACTGTGGCCGGGAGCAGGCGGCGGGCGGAAGACAGCGCAGGGCCGGGGCCAGAGGCAGACCAGAGCCAGGGCTGGGAGACTGCGTGCTCCGCAGATCCCAGCGCTTCCTGTGACAGCAAGAGGTCTTGAACTAGAGGAATCACAGGCTCAGATTTCCTTTCACAAAAGTAATTCTTGTAAGAACAAATAGATAGCTTTTGGGAGCCTACTGCAATAATGCAAACCAGATGAACTTGAATTCAAAGCTGGATTTACAGCTTTAGACCCAGGAGAATTTTTCACAGCTAATCACTTACTAGGTGAGAGTGAGATGGTAAAGGAGTTGTCTAGGGTGGTTCCACTGTTCCTAACTTGAAAGGTAGGTTGGATGCTGGTTTTTATGAACAAAGACCGAAGTTACAGGAATGGTGAGCAGTTTTGGAGAGAAGACAGAGCATCTTAGACATGCTGAAGTTGGGATACTTAATGGATCATTCTGGCTTCCCTCATAGCTCAATTGGTAAAGAATCCACCTGCAGCTCAGGAGACCCCAGTTCGATTGCTGGGTCAGGAAGATCCCCTGGAGAAGGGAAAGGCTATCCACTACAGTATACTGGCCTGGAGAATTCAGGGACTATATAGTCCATGGTATTGAGAGAGTCGGACACAACTGAGCGACGTTCAGTTCACTCCACCTCACTTCAGTGGAGCGCGCAGGTGCAGTTTACCCAGTGGCAGCCAAGTAGCGAGGCTCGTGGCAGAGTCCTTAGCCTGCAGTTTGTCAGCAGTGGGAGCGGGGTTGTCTAGAGAAGGTAGGAGGAGGTTAGGAAAGAACGCGTGTCAGCCTGACTGGCCTTGATTAATACCGAGCAGAGAAGGAGAAGGAGCCGTTGCGGAGGCCTGAGCCAGAGGAGAAAGCAGGGGGAGAAGCTGCACCAAGTGGGAGCCGGGGCAGCCCACGGGGCAGCTGACGGCTGGCGCTGCCAGAAATGAAGCTCAGCAGGATGGAAACTCCGAGCTGCCCGCTGTCTAGTAACTAAGAAATTAGTGGTCTTAATACGAGTTGTTCGAGACGTGCCTGTTGTTCAGGAGTTAAGACTCTGCATGTCTGCTGCAGGGGGCATGGGGTCGGGCCCTGGTTGGGAAACCAAGATCGCAGAGCTTCCATGGTGTGGCCAAAAAAAATCCAGCGCACACATAGGAATCTTTATTTTTTGCTCCTTCTCTGCGGCTTGTGGGATCTTAGTTCCTTGGCCAGGGATTGAACCCAAGCCCCAGTAGTGAAAGTGCCAAGTCCTGACCACTGAACCACCAGAGAGTTCCCAGCAAGAACCGTGTCAGTCGTGTGTTTATGTATGTGGGAGAGAGACGGTGAAGCTCCCGAAACTGCAGTGGTTCGGAAGGCAGGGAATGGGACACGAGGGAGCAGCGTCTGTGAGGATGAAGGTCATTGTTTCAAGAAGTTGAGCAGAGAAGGCAGGAGGTGGAGTGTCTCGGGCGAGAGGGAAGGGCCCCGTGTGTGGGTGACACGGAAGGCCTTAGCGTGCTGGGAGCGTGCGGAGGTGGGGCCAGAGGGAGAGGCCCCGAAGGGGAGGGAAGCGGATAATTGAGAGGGGCCGGGAGGAGGAGCAGCCCCCCCTCCTGGGGGAGCACGCTGCTCACGGAGCCGGGCTGCTCACGGAGCCGGGCTGCTTCCGGCGCAGGAGGCGCGAGCCCGGCCCAGCATCGCTGGAGTGAGGCAGGAACAGCAGTGGCTGCTGGCGGCGGCTGCTGGCGGCGTCCGACTTTCTCTGGCGAGTGCAGTTGCCTCATGGAAGAGGCTGGGGCTGGGCAGCTGCAGCGCGGGAAGCGTCTAAGACTCGCCGCTCACAAAGCCCGTGTCACCATGCTCTCTGGCTGCTGTGTCAAAGGGGACCCTAGTAGGAGGCGCGTTGAGATCCTGCTGTACCAAGGTTTAGTGGCCATTTATCAGATATTTACTGATGATTATGGTCATTTGGGATGTTTTTTTTTAAGGTCCTTGCTTTCAAATAGCTTAGTCTAGAAGGGAAGATAGGGAAGACATTTACATAGATATATACACCGGTGACTTTTAACAGTAATCAAAAAACTGTAGAACGGTAAGAAGAGAAAGAGCTCACTTCTGATAGATGACGGTGTGGAAGAATCAGATATTTCAAAATAAGTAGTGTTTGAATTTTTTCCTTTAAAAGTAGAATCTCCATAATGTAGAAAGTATAAAATAGATAAAGTTGCCTCAGTCGTGTCCAACTCCACAGGCTCTCCAGGCCAGGACACTGGAGTGGGCGGCCTCTCCCTCCTCCAGGGGAGCTTCCTGACCCAGGGTCGAACCCACGTCTCCTGTGTTGCAGGCAGATTCTTTACCAGCTGAATCACAAGGGAAGCCGATAAAACAGATAAATGTCACCTGTAATTTCACAGCCCAGGGATAGCTACTGTTATATTGTCATATATTTTCTTTCAGTCAGTATTTTGAAGACTTATACATGTAATGTTTACACATACCATACACCTATAGCACATATATGCGTATCTATTTTTGTTTTCCAGATGGAGTCTTTTAGTTTGTACAGTTCTTTACCTTGTCCTTTTTCACTTAGTTACATTGTTAGCGTTTCCCTTAGTAAATTTGAAAACTTTAATAATTACTACACCATCACTTACTTAATTTTCCTTCCCACGGATATTTTTTTTTAGATGAATAATTTAAAGTAATGAAAATTGCTTACTATAGATGAAGGCAAATAATGTTTCAGTTTTGAAGTGGGGTGGTGAGTTTTTTAATAGTTGATTTACAGTGTTGTATTGCTTTCTGCTGTGTGAGTTTCTGATAGCTGAAAATTGAAAGGATGTTCAGGCAAAGAGAATGTCTGGAACCAAGAACAGTACTAACATGTATAGGGAATCAGGGGAAGACCTCTGACAAGGGGCTTTGTGCCTGGAGAGAAGGTTCACGCGAGTTCCTTTCTCCCCATTTGGATTTCTGTAGTTCAGTCTGTACTTGTAAATATTGAACTGTTATGCAGACTCATTATATATGTACTTTGATATGTAAATCATCTATTTCTTTTGAAATAATATTCATAACTGGGAAAGAATCCAAAAAGCAATATTTCTCATCACATGCCAAAAACGGGATGGAGAGGAGCGGCAGGCCTAGGCCCCTCCAGCTGTCCCTTGGGGGTGCCCCCTGTCCACCTAAGTATGGTGCTGGGTAGAGGGGATACCTGGGTTCTCACCTTCAAAGATAGGGGCGACCCCAGCCTCTAGACAGAGGCCCTTTTATTTTTTATTCTGATTAGCCATTTTAAACCAACAAGGAATAAAAAGAAATCCTGATCTAACCAGCCCCCCCGACTTGCGTTGTTTTGTGCACTGAAGGCAGGGTGACTGATCTCTGATGGGAGTTATAAGGATGCCCTGTCTCTTATACACATCTAGATGTGTATAAGAGACAGGTATAGAGCTGATCACCGCATTCCTTAAAGGCAGCGTCACTGCACCCGACCCCAGGGCCTAGCGCAGCTGCGGCACAGCCGTGTTTTCAGGAACGTTTCCCCTCTACAGCTGAAGAGGACGAAGACAAAGAAGACGACTTCCGGGCGCCCCTGTACAAAACCGTGGAGGTCAAGGGCGTCCAGGTGCGCATGAAATGGTGCGCCACCTGCCGCTTCTACCGGCCGCCCCGCTGCTCCCACTGCAGCGTCTGCGACAACTGCGTGGAGGTGAGCGCCGCGCGGCGCCCCGCCCAGGCCATGGGCGGCCCGCCCGCGGCATCGCGTCCTGCGGGCTGAGGCCGGCTCCTGGGGCTGTTCTCGCTCTGCTGGCAGCCCTGTACCTGCGAGAGGCAGCCTGTGTGTGTCCTGCTGCAGCCGGGACCCCGGGTGGGCAGGCGCAGGCCCTCCCACACCCAGCCAGAGCTCTGGCCTCCGTCCCGGCCCACCTCCTTGGTTACTTGTCCTGGCTCCGTGCTCTCTGTCTCCCACGACATGCTGCTGCATTCAGGGTTTACAGTGGGCAGCTGATGAGAGCCCACCATCGGCCGAGGACCTCTGCTCAGTGCTCTGTGGCGCCCTCAGCGGGCGGGGGTCCACACAAGCTGGCCCATGGCCACCCACGGCTGCTGCGCTCGCTGTACAGCAGGAGCTGACACAGTATGATACAGCAACTATACTCAGCTAATAATTAAAAAATAAACGTGCAGTTTTCAAATTAAAAAACACAAGACAAATCGCACGATTATATTTCTCTTTCTGTCCTTCTGCATTCCTTGTCTCTAATTTTTAACCCTCTTCTCAGTCCAGTTTTACTTAGCTGTAAGCAGTTGCCTACTAGATTTTTTTTCCAAGCCTTTTTTTTTTTTAAAAAAAAAAGGAAAATCTTAATGTATTTGCAAGCCTCTGACAGTCGTGCCTGTCAGAGTTCCTTGGTCACACAGGATAAACTGAGAGATGGCCTTGGCCTTTGATCAGCCTCTGGGAGGTCTTGGTTGCAGACTGATGTGTTAGGTCACTTCAGTCGCTCCAGTTCTGTGCAGCCGTTTGGACTGTAGCCTCCCAGGCCCCCCTGTCCATGGGATGCTCCTGGCGACCCACGCGGGGGTGGAGCCCGTGTCTCATGTCCGCTGCCTTGGCCAGCGGGCTCTGTACTCTCTCCCACCTGGGAGCCTTGTGTCCATAGATGCACTGCAGGAGCCTGTTGTTACATTTTGCAACTAAGTGGCGAAGGTGGCCGCGTGTTGCTGAAGCAGCGTCGAGCTCGCTCTGCCGTGGCCCCAGCCTGCCCTGTCCGCCCGCAGGAGTTCGACCACCACTGCCCCTGGGTGAACAACTGCATCGGCCGCCGGAACTACCGCTACTTCTTCCTCTTCCTCCTCTCCCTGACGGCCCACATCACGGGCGTGTTTGGCTTCGGCCTCCTCTACGTCCTCTACCACATGGAGGAGCTCTCCGGGGTCCGCACGGCCTGGCGGCGGCAGGGATGGCGGCCCTAGTTGGGGCCGGGCAGGCCGGGCCACGAGGCTCTGCTCTCCTTGACCGCTGGCCTCAGGATGGCGGTGATGTGTGTGGCTGGCTTGTTCTTCATCCCGGTCGCTGGCCTCACGGGGTTCCACGTGGTGCTGGTGGCCAGGGGACGCACCACCAACGAGCAGGTAGGAGGGGCGGTGGTGGGAGGGCGGGCTCGGGTCTCGGCCCAGGGATCAGCGCATGCTTTTCGAGATGAGGTGTCCACGCGCCTCACGTAAGCACGAGGACAGGCCACGTCTGTTAATGAGCATCCACAGAAAGCGTCCTCAGTACGGACGATTTGGGCTCAGAGCCAGGAGAGACGGTGAAGGCCTGGGCCAGCCCTGGGAGCTGGGGTAATGGCTGATGTCACTTGCTTCCTCTCACGTGGAGATCTCCGCTTTACGTAAAGAAGCTGATGTTCAGGGTCAGGCAGCTCCTGTGAGGCAGACCTGGAAATCGAACCGAGGGCCCTGACTGGAGCCCCGTTCGCAGTCACCTTGTGGCAGGGTTGCACGTCTCTCTTCCGTCTCCCAGTAGTGGGTGTGCAGTGGGTTGTCACTGGTGGTGTGTGGGCTTCTGGAGGTCACGGTCCCCTTGTCTGACTGACTGGTCCTTCTTCCTCCGTCCAGGTTACGGGTAAGTTCCGGGGAGGTGTGAACCCCTTCACCAATGGCTGCTGTCACAACGTCAGCCGTGTTCTCTGCAGCTCCCCGGCGCCCAGGTACAGCTGCCCCGTGCTCTGGTGCTCACCCTCGGTCGCACACGCCCGTCTTCCTTGGGTGGCTCTGGTGTGGGGGCTGCCTTTTGGGGCGGGCTCTCCTAGGGGGGGACGTGCTGGCGTGCCGCCCTGCGGACCCCGTGAGCTGCGTGCGTTCTCCAGGTGGCACTCCCTTTGCAGAGGCGAGAGTGCGGTTTACTCCAGAGTGCCTAGAGCTGGTTGCGTCTGCCCAGAGGCCTGCTCTTGTGGTCTTGTGCTTCATAGAATCGGAGAAATCAGTTCAGTTCTGGTTTTTCCCCTGGCCTGCCAGGACTGTTTCTTGTATCTGTAAAAGTGCTTTCCACGGGATAGGCAGCCAGTAGATACTTTTAAATGACTGAGTAAAAGCCCCTTGTTCTTGACACTCAGGTATCTGGGGAGGCCAAAGAAAGAGAAGACTATTGTCATCAGACCGCCCTTCCTTCGGCCCGAAGTGTCAGCTGGCCAGATAACCGTGAAGGTCATGGACAACGGCATCCAGGGGGAGCTGAGGAGAACGAAGGTGGGGGCGCAGGGGGCAGCGCCGGGCACCTTGGGGAGCCACCCCACGGCAGAGGTGGAAGCTTGCTTTGTTTAAATCTCTTACCATATCACTTTCTGGTTTGTCTTGGCATTAAATACATAATTTCTTTCCCCATTGCATTTTAAGTTCATTAATAGTAGAACTTGAGTCCATTCCTTTGCAAGCCTTCCTAGGACTTAACCTAGAGCTTATGGATGGTGGGAGCTCAACAAGCAGTTGTTGGTAGAAATAAGGGCAGAATGAAGCCCTTGTTGAGCAAAACGTCTCTCTCAGCACCATCCCCAGAGTGCCTGGTTTCTCCTTTCCTAGTTGAGAAGCATGTGATGACGGCCACCCCCACCCTCCGCCCCTCTTTCCTCAGTTTCCTACTTCGAGTTAGCCTGACGCTCCCTTCTGCCTCATTTCTCCAGTCTAAAGGCAGCCTGGAGGTAACAGAAAGCCAGTCAGCAGATGCAGAACCGCCTCCACCTCCTAAGCCGGACCTGAGCCGTTACACGGGGCTACGGACACACCTCAGCTTGGCCACTAACGAGGGTGAGTGCGGCTGAGAGCACGGCAGGGATGGCGGGGGGAGGCCGCTGCGCTGTGACCGAGAACGCCCAGCAAGCGGTGCTCGAACTACTTCTGCGGACAGTGGGAGACGCGTCCCACCGAGCTTGGGCCGTGAGGGGCCGCTGCGTGCGTGTGCCGCCAGCCTCTGGGCAGATGAGGGCACAGGCCAGGCGCGCTCTGTGCACGCACTCAAGTCTGTAGTCTTGGTTTCAGCAGACTCGTGATTGTTCCTGGGCCTTCTCTCTTGCTCAGTGTATCTGTGTACCTTGCCTCTGCTGTACTTTGGGCAGCTGTAGCCAAGTTAAGGGAGTGGCTTAGAAGGTGGTGCTCATGGGCCTCTTTCCCTGCAGAGAGCAGCCTCTTGGGCAAGGACAGCCCCCCCACACCTACCATGTACAAGTACCGGCCGGGCTACAGCAGCAGCAGCGCGTCAGCCGCCATGCCTCATTCGTCCAGCGCCAAGGTACTGAGTGCTCGCGAGGAAGTAGGGCTGGAATGTAGGCCACCCATTCTGGGAAAAGGGGGACGGGCGTAGGGGAGGAAGCACCGAAAGGAAGAGAACAGAAGCAAAGGCGTCTTGCTCCTCGTCGGCACTGGTGGTGCCGAGTCTCCTTGCTGCGTGTCCTTCACCCCAGAGGGGTCCCTGTGGCCCTGTTGGTGAGGCCTGAGGACAGCCTCAGCTGGGCTCAAAGCCTTAACCTGTCTGTGCCTCACTCCCTGCTGTTCCTAATCAGAGATGAGCTCGGGGGTGAAACATGGGAACGCAGGTGAACTCTAAGCGTGTTGCTGGCGCGTGACACGCAGTGATGTGGCGACTCCGGGCTCCAGGACCGTGCGTCTGGTGGGAGGGGCAGCTACAGCCAGCTCTGCTTTCTCCCTCAGCTGAGTCGCGGGGACAGCCTGAAGGAACCGCCCTCCATCGCAGAGAGCAGCCGCCAGCCCAGCTACCGCTCGGAGCCAAGCCTGGAGCCCGAGAGCTTCCGTTCACCCACCTTGGGCAAAGGCTTCCCCTTTGACCCACTGTCCAGCGGCTCACGCTCCTCCAGCCTCAAGTCTGCCCAGGGCACGGGCTTCGAGCTGGGCCCGCTGCAGTCCATCCGCTCCGAGGGCACGACCTCCACCTCCTACAAGAGCCTGGCCAACCAGACCCGAAACGGGAGCCTGTCCTACGACAGCCTGCTCACCCCCTCCGACAGCCCCGATCTCGAGTCTGTGCAGGCCGGCCCGGAGCCAGAGCCGCCTCTGGGCTACACGTCTCCCTTCCTGTCGGCCCGGCTGGCCCAGCAGCGGGAGGCCGAGCGG
This sequence comes from Madoqua kirkii, assembly GCA_006408675.1. NCBI lineage: Eukaryota > Metazoa > Chordata > Mammalia > Artiodactyla > Bovidae > Madoqua > Madoqua kirkii. The sequence goes on along the minus strand of SJYC01129526.1, from coordinate 7,568 downwards.
CACCCCCGCCTGGCGCCCGGTGGCCCGGCGCCCCGCGAGCCCTCACCCGTCCGCTATGACAACCTGTCGCGCCACATCGTCGCCTCCCTGCAGGAACGCGAGAAGCTGCTGCGCCAGTCGCCGCCGCCCGGCCGCGAGGAGGAGCCAGGCCTAGGGGACTCGGGTGTCCAGTGCACGCCTGGCTCGGGCCACGCGCCGCGCACCAGCTCCTCCTCTGACGACTCCAAGCGCTCGCCCCTGGGCAAGATGCCCCTGGCACGCCCAGCAGGCCCCCGGTTCGGCAAGCCGGATGGGCTGAGGGGCCGGGGACTCGCATCCCCTGAACCAGGCCCGCCTGCCCACCACCTGGGCCGCTCCGTGTCTTACAGCAGCCAGAAGGCCCCCCCTGGCGTCCCCGAGACGGAGGAAGTGGCCCTGCAGCCGCTACTGACGCCCAAGTAAGTGCCGTGGCCTGGCCCCGCCGCTGCCTCCAGGCGGCCTCGGCGTCCCGGCTGCTTTCTTGTGCGTGGACCCGGCCTGGCCTGCCCCAGGGAGAGCCCTGCCTTCCCGTTCCTCTTGCTGCCTCCCTGGGCCTCACCTCTCGAAAGGGCCTCTCGAAAGGCTGAGGAGAGGGCATTTCTCCTGGCCTTGTCTCCCTAAGAAGCAGTTTGTTTGCCACAGAGGAAGTGAGCCGTGTAGCTGCTCCTGGAGAGAAGAATAAACGGGAGAGCGGGAAGCAGGCTGCTTGTCAGCAGGGCCCTGAGATGGAAGGGGGTGTTGGGTCAGTGGGGCGCTTGTGGAGGGCACAGCATCCTCTCTCAGCCTGTCTCAAGGGCGTCCCTTTGCTGAGCCATGTCCCACGCTGACCCCGCTCTCCTTTCCTTCCCAGAGATGAAGTGCAGCTCAAGGCCGCCTACAGCAAATCCAACGGACAGCCCAAGAGCATGGGCTCAGCCGCCCCGGGCCCCGGCCAGCCGCCTCTCAGCAGCCCCACGAGGGGAGGCGTCAAGAAGGTGTCGGGGGTGGGGGGCACCACCTACGAGATCTCAGTGTGAGCCGGCCCCCCCGCCTCTGTGCCTGCACCAAAGGGCCCCTCCCCTGCACGGACACGTGTAAACGGCTGACTCCAAGAGGAAGAGGGGCGTTTCCTAAGATGCAGGGGGGCTGGGGGGTTGGAGTGGGGGGGCCCCAAGACTGGGGTAGCAACCCCCCCTTCACCTTTCAAGACCCTCCCTCCCTTACCCCCTGGACCAGACTCAGTGGACATTTGTGCAATTGCTCGCTCTGGAGGGAACCAGATCATTTTTAAACCAGAAATAATTTTTTTTATTATTGTTACGGATTCTATTTTTTTCCTCTTCTGCGTTACCAGGTGTGTGTGTACATATATATATATATATTATAAATATCAAAGAAATTATATATCTATCCTGGGATGGGAGGATGAGGGAGGGAGATGTGTGTGGGGGCCCTTACTCTTTATGTTCCTCAGACTAGCGGGAAGGGGGAGACGTCACTGAGGTCTTCCTCTTCCCCACGGCTCCCGCTCTTGGACCCAGCTCCCATCGTGGTCAGGAAGGACACCCAGGGGGAGGAGGGGCGGGGTGGGGTCTGTCAGGAGGAGGGCGCCTCAGCCCTGTGGCTGGCGGTGGTGGGGTGGTCAGAAGGGCTTGGCAGAGCTCCAGCAATACTGGAGTAGTGCCCCCTTCTTGGGGTGGAGCGAGCAGAGTGGGCTTCTTCAGCAGGCCCCTCAAAGCTCTCCTCCCCTGTTCACACGGTTAGCGTTATTTTTAAAACCAAGGCCGGGAAAGAATCCAAAAAGCAATATTTCTCATCACATGCCAAAAACGGGATGGAGAGGAGCGGCAGGCCTAGGCCCCTCCAGCTGTCCCTTGGGGGTGCCCCCTGTCCACCTAAGTATGGTGCTGGGTAGAGGGGATACCTGGGTTCTCACCTTCAAAGATAGGGGCGACCCCAGCCTCTAGACAGAGGCCCTTTTATTTTTTATTCTGATTAGCCATTTTAAACCAACAAGGAATAAAAAGAAATCCTGATCTAACCAGCCCCCCCGACTTGCGTTGTTTTGTGCACTGAAGGCAGGGTGACTGATCTCTGATGGGAGTTACAAGGATGCCCTCCTAAGCATTTCTGGTCCAGGCCCATCCTTAAGCAGGACTATGGCGAAGAGAACCACTTAAGACAAGAGATCCCGTTTTTATTTCAGTGATTTAATTGGATGTTTCAGAAAAGTCTTGTAATGACCAAAACTTGGCATTTCAGAGTTTAGAGCTCTTGACTTTTGCCTACAATCCCTTTACACAGAATTTTCTCTGAATGGTAAAGCTCCTTTTGGATGCAGCCAGAGGCAAGCCAGTGGACGGCGGCAGAGCGAAAGGCAGACCACAGGGACGCACGGGGGCAGCGTGGCGTCCTGTGCGTCCCGTCGACAGCAGAAGGCCGTGTCCTCATTTAAATGAGGCGCCCTTCGACACTCATCTCAGAAAGCTGGCCAGGACCCTTTGTCTTCTAACTGAAGTCTGTAAACCCTCGCTCTGAAATCCTAGGTTAACGTGAGCGGAACGAGTGGTTTTCCATCTGCTGCTCTGGGACCGACCCTGGTTCACTCCAGCAGACTCCAGCCTCCAGTCACACGGGGCTTAGGTCAAGACAACGTCGGCCGGGGCGCGCTCGTGGTAGCTGCTGCTTACCTGGCCTGCTGCAGACACGGCGGGGATTTACTCTACCTTGTGCCAGTTCCGTCGCTCAGTCACTCGGTCGCATCTGACTCTGCGACCCCTTGGCCTGCAGCATGTCACACTCCCGTCTTCCACTGTCTCCCCAAGTTCACTCAGGCCCATGAGTCAGTGATGCTATCCAACCCTCTCGTCCTCTGCCGGCCCCTTCTCCTGCCCTCAGTCTTTCCCAGCATCAGCATCTTTTCCACTGAGTTGGCTCTTTGCATCAGGTGGCCAAAGATTTGGGAGACTATTTTTTGCTGTCTTAGAAGTTTAGGCATTCACATCAGCCAAATAATTTCATTGTCTTAGGGGAAGATCAAAGTAGTTCTTGTTATAAAGAGACTCATTTACCTTTGTTTCCAGAAATTTATTTAAAAAAAAAAAAAATCACAGGGTTGACCAAGAAGCAACCTTGCTGAAATTCACTTCTGACCGTGGGTACTTTCTCCATCGGCTACCGAGTTTCCACACGAGACTGACCTAGGACGCAGCCGGCCTTAGGCAGGAAGGTCATCCAGGCACTAGCTGGCAACCTTAGGGGCAGGGCGGCAACGAGTCTGGGGCAGGAAGGCGGTGTCGCACTCCGCTCCCGGGCCCTGCTCCCTGGTCCCGGGCGGCTGCCCCGCCCGCTGGGGAAAGCAGGCCCACAAGGTCCGAGCCCCCGCAGACGTCAGCACGCCCTGGCTTACACCCAGGCTCCCACGGAAAGGCACTTACCTCCTGACGGGCAGCCACGCTTCAGCCAGTTTGATAAATGCAATTTTAAGAGAATAAAAGCCCTAACAAATCAGACCAAATCCTACATCAGACAAACTGCACACAAGAGGTGAACAGAAAGCTTCCTGGGAGGGGAGGAGGTGTCCGCAAGAAAGCGAGGCGGGCAGAGGCCGTCGGCTCTCCGGCTGAGCCGCTTCCGCCCCTGCGCCCGGCGCCGACCCGGCCGCCTCTGGCCCGGCAGGGAATCCTCCTGGCAGGCCCACCGGCCCCTCAGCGGAGGCTGCTGCTGCTGCTGGCCTGCGAGCTGCCCATCCCAGGGTGCTCCGGGCTGTGTCGGTTCTGGAAGGAAAGGAGGGCAGAGGAGGAGGAGGGGCTCCACCGAGGGCCCGGGCGAGACAGGGACTCACGGGCCGCCGCCGCGGGCTCCTACCGCACCTTCTTCTTCTTCTTCTCTTTCTTCTTCCTCTTCCGCTCAGGGTCCTCTTCTTTCTTCTTTTTCTTCTTCTTGTGATCTGAATCAGACGGCGTCTCTGGGGGGGATACGAGGTGCCGTCATGGGTCGGGCCCCGAATCCTGCGCCGCCAGAGCTCTGGGGCGCGAGGAAAAGCCCTAGTCCAGGGCGCCGCCGCCGCGCTCCGCGCGAGCAGGACGCGCTCAGAGGCCCCGCGGAAGCCCGGCCCAGGCCGCCTGCCCGGGGGCCTGCATCACGTCAGCTTCTTCTCCAAGGAGAAGCCGGGAGTCCAGGGCTCGTGAGGAACTTAGCTGAGCTTCGAACTGAGGAAGGTCAAACCAGACTCGGAGCGCCCGGCTGTGCAGCGCGGCAGCCGCCGCTCCTTACCTGGGGGCACGGGGTCCTGGGCGCGGCTCTGCTTGTGCTTCTGCTTGTTCTTCTTCTTGGGCGGCTGGATGTGCATCAGGCGGCACTGCTCCGGCAGCTGGAGGAGCCCACGGAGGCGCTGCTGAGCAGAGGGCGGAGCCCGATTCCGCCGCCTGCTCCCATCGCCGGCTCTGCGCCCTACACTACTCGAGGAAGGTCAAGACGTGGGGAGGAGCACCACCGCGAAGCCGAGGGCCTCCCACGCCCCAGCTCACCCGGAGGGCACGCACCGGGCCTCTCCCCTGCCCCCCACCTCCCCAGGAGGACACGCACCGGGCCGGTGTGCAGGCGGAAGCCAGCCAGCATGGTCCCTGTGATGGGATTGAAGGAGCCCCCAAGGACAGGGGGCTTCTCGATGAGGGAGCGCAGGCTGCTGTTGTCATGGGATCCAGGCAGATCAATCATCCCGGGCAGGTCGGGCAGGAAGTTACTCAGCTTCTCCTTCACTTTCTTCCCACAGAATTTATTATAGGCATGTTCCAGGTTGTAGTGTGTGATCAGGTTAGTGCTGCCTGTCAGCTCGGTGCTGCCTAGAGGACATGGGGAGAAGAGAGACGAGAAGAATCAGCTCCCAGAGCTGCTGTGTAGCCGCTCGGTAGCGTCTGACTCTGCCACCCCCTGGCCTTTGCTATCTCCAGAGCTTGCTCAAACTGATGTCCACTCAGCCCGTGATGCCCTCCAACCACCTCACCCTCTCTCGCCCTCTTCTCCTCCTGCCCTCAGTCTTTCCCAACATCAGGGTCTTTTCCAAGAATAGAGATTTTTTTTTTTTTAATTCACTGACCTAGAAGGGAAAGTAAGACTATATTTTAACCTAAGTAAGGAATCTTTTAAGTTAGAATCACCAATACAGGAAAATTATTTTTGAGTAAGAAACAGCAAGAGTAAATAATAACACATAACAAACACTAAAAATACTATACTACAGAATGGTAGGTTGGAATGAGGAGAAAAAACAGGCAAAAATCTAAATAGGGCAGCGGTGGAAACTGCTTTAACCCTATAAAGGAGACAGTCAGTCTAACCAGAGTAATAAGGTACACAATGCTTATAACCTGTGCTCAACATTGCTCTCTGTTTCATCAATACGCTAATGAGAAGTTAATACTTCTGGCTGCGACTAGAATAATATAACCTCACAGCTCAGCTACAACCATGCTTAAGGCCGACTATAACCCAGTGGTATGAGTGTCTTGCTTCCTTTTTTTTTTTTAAACTAACAAGAAACTCCAGTCACCTTTACAGAGAAAAACAGATATTTCTAGTTACTGCTGGTTAACTTTTGTTACCACCATCTTCACTCTTTCTATAACATCAAATATGATAGCTCTGCCTAGAAAAAAAGAAATGCTTCGATTAGAAGCTGGGAAACTAAAATTATAATCCTTTTATGCCTGTTTCTGCTTACCTATGGAATGCAGTAAAAGCTATCACAATTACACTTAATGTTTTTTCAAGGTTCAAATGAAAGCATATTGAAAAGTATAAAGTCTGTAAGTGGAAGGCATCATCAGTCTAAGCCATTTCATGGCTGACTCAGAGTTGCTGTTTGAAAAGTATAAAGTCTGTAGATGGAAGGCATCATCAGTCTAAACATTTCACGGCCAACTTTTTTCAGAGTCACTGTTGTCGCTATTCAGCCACTAACTCGTGTCCAACTCTGTGAGACCCCATGGACCACGGCACGCCGGCCTCCCCTGGCTTCACTGCCTCCCAGAGTTTGCTCAGACTCGTGTCCATCGAGTCAGTGAGGCCGTCCAAGCAGCTCACCCTCTGCCGCCCTCTTCTCTTATACCTTCAATCTTTCCCAGCATCAGGGGCTTTTCCAATGAGTTGGCTCTTCGTTCAGATGGCCAAAATATTGGAGCTTCAGCTTTAGCGTCACTCCTTCCAATGATTATTCAGGACTAATTTCCTTTAGGATTGACTGGTTTGATCCCCTTGCAGTCCAAAGGACTCTCGAGTCTTTTCCAGCACCACCCTTCAAAAGCATCAACTCTTCGGTGCTCAGCCTTCTTTACGTCCAGCTCACATCCATACATGACCACTGGGAAAACCACAGCTTTGACTAGACAGACCTCTGTTGGCAAAGTGATGTTCTGCTTTTCGGTACACTGCCTAGGTTTGCCATAGCTGTCCTTCCAAGGAGCAAGCGCCTTTTAATTTCACGGCTGCAGTCACCATCTGCAGTGATTTTGGAGCCCAGGAAAATAAAATTTGTCACTGCTTCCACTTTCTCCCCTTCTATTTCCCATGAAGTGATGGGACTGTGTGCCACGATCTTCGCTTTTTTGAATGTTACATCTCAAGCCAGCTTTTTCAGGCTCCTCTTAGTAATTCAACTAGGCTCCAGTGGTGAGAGCAGAAATATCTAACCTACAATTCCATAGTCTAGTTAGATGAACACTCGGGGTACAAATTACAAAAGTGACTTGTTGATAATCATTCACTAGAGAAAACTCAGCTTCTGAGCTATCAGCCCACTGAGGGCTGAGAAAAATGCCTTGTTCATTCACGTCTCACTGGTGCTCAATAAACACTGAATACACAAGGTGTTTTTCCTTCCTACTGACCACCCTGCTCTGCTGCGTTGTCTTCCGCGCCAGCTGTCACTGAGAGTGGGCCGCGTGACGGCAGGAGGCTCGGGGACCCAGCGCTTCTCACGTCAGCACTGCCTCCTTCCGCGTTCCCCACCCTGCTTTTGCTAAGTTCTTTACCTAAAAGAGTCCATCCGATGTTCTGTTTTGCCCATCAGGTTCTAGGAAGATGATTTATAAATCTCTCTCCTCAGTCCTGATTCCACTCCTTAAAACTAATCTTCCATTTCCAACATTCTCTTAATTAATTCACTGCAGATTCATTTTTTTTTTGACTGCACCTGGAGGCTTATGGGATTGTAGTTCCCTGACCAGGGATCAAACCCCTTGCAGAGGAAGTATGGCATCCTAACCACTGGACTGTCAAGGAATTCCTTTTTTTTTTAAACTCTAAATCTTCCCCACCTCACTCATGGTTCCTTTATTTTAGTGCATGCCACCCATACTCTCTAGATATCTTTAGAAGCTGTGCTGCTGCCAAGTCGCTTCAGTCGTGTCCGACTCTGTGCCACCCCATAGATGGCGGCCCACCAGGCTCTCCTGTCTCTGGGATTCTCCAGGCAAGAACACTGGAGTGGGCTGCCATTTCCTTCTCCAATGCATGAAAGTAAAAAGTGAAAGTCAAGTCACTCAGTTGTGTCTGACTCCTAGCAACCCCAT
>SJYC01129525.1:0-58750 GCA_006408675.1 Madoqua kirkii | reverse complement strand
ACGGCAGCCCACCAGGCTCCCCCGTCCCTGGGATTCTCCAGGCAAGAACACTGGAGTGGGCTGCCATTTCCTTCTCCAATGCATGAAAGTAAAAAGTGAAAGTCAAGTCACTCAGTTGTGTCTGACTCCTAGCAACCCCATGGACTGCAGCCCACCAGGCTCCTCTGTCCATGGAATTTTCCAGGCAAGAGTACTGGAGTGGGGTGCCATTGCCTTCTCCATTTACAAGCTGTACTCAGTTCAAAAATCTTAATGGTTTCCCATTCCCTCAGGAAAAAGCTCAAATTCCTTCAACTTGCATGAGTGGTTGAAGGTATAAACATCTCACTGAAACATCACTAGCTGGAATCAAGATTGCTGGGATAAAGAGCAACAACCTCAGGTAGGTGACACCACTCTAATAGCAGAAAGTGAAGAGGAACTACAGAGCCTCTTGATGAGGGTGAGAGAGAGTGGAAAAGTTGGCTTAAAACTCAACATTCAAAAAACCAAGATTATGGCATCAGGTCCCATCGCTTCTCGGCAAATAAAAGGCGAAAAACCAGTGGCAGTGGCAGGCTTTATTTTCTTGGCTCCAAAATCACTGCAGATGGTGACTGCAGCCACGGAACTGAAAGACGCTTGCTCCTGGAATGGAAAGCTATGATAAACCTAGACAGCGTTTTAAAAAAGCAGACATCACTCTGCAGATAAAGGTCTGTACAGTCAAAGCTATGGACGTGGGATGAACTGAAAGACGTCCTGAGACTATCAAGTATGTCTAAAGTGACTCTTGATCTCCACCTCCTCAGACGTGCTCTTGCCTGACCCCAGCACTACCCTCAATCCCGTTACTCAAGCCCCAAATTCGGAATCGTCCTCAGTTCCTCTCTCCTCCTCTTCTATTCTCAATCCTTCATTCCCGGCAGTTCTAACGCTAACATTTATCCTGCATCCATTTCTTTCCTCCATTGCTATCGCCTAGTCCAAACCAACTCTTTCCTGGACTGCTAAGCAGTAACATTATTGAAAGGGGGATTTTTGCAGAAACTAACGCCATAATTAATTCAGCTATTTCACTACCACTTTGCATCATTACACTCAATAGTTACAGCTGACACACCTGTAAAGTCTTCTCCAACACCATGAGTTTCATTTTCACTTTCCATATCAGAAAACAATCACTAAGGTTTTTTGTCTCTGTTGGTCTAATAGTCACATCATCTGAATCAGAACTATATTCGGAACAACAATCATCTTCTGCTACTGCTGCTGGGTCGCTTCGTGTCCGACTCTGTGCGACCCCACAGACGGCAGCCCACCAGGCTCCTCCATCTCTGGGATTCTCCAGCCAAGAACACTGGAGTGGGTTGCCATTTCCTTCTCCAGTGCATGAAAGTGAAAAGTGAAAGTGAAGTCGCTCAGTCGCACCGGACTCTTGGCGACCCCAGGGACCGAAGCACTAGTTGCTGCTCGGACAGTAAGAGAAAGTATCTGCATGAAATTCACTGAAAAAATTTTCTTCACTCAAAATTTCATGATGTGTCACTTTTTAAAATCTTATGGAAACAAACTTGTGTTTATAAGGTACACAAGGTTGGAATAAAAACCTAACAGAGCAAAATGTGAATGATACTGTCAGTGATAAGCTGTATGATGAACCCTTGATCAGTTTTAAGCTTTAACAACTTCCCACGGTGATGTTAATGGTTTCACTCTCTAAAAAAGGTATTGACATGTTTCTGGTCAATAATGTGTTAAAATCTAAATGTCTAACACAGGCCTCTGCCTACACTCTCTCTTTATCTCCTACCACTCCCCTGTTCACTTCACTGGAGGCCAGCTGATCTTCTGTCCAAACATTCCAAGATTTTTCTGACATTGGGCTGTTGATTTCATTTCTTTTTTGTATCCAGTTATTCCTTCTCCCACTCATAAATGCTGGCTCTTTCTCTGCACTTACATTTTAACTCTAAAGTAACCTACTCAGAGAGAGCTTCTCTGATCACTCTAGCTAAAGCAGTTCCGCTCCCTTAAATCTTTATCACATTCTTTTTTTCTACAGCCATAACTGCTATGTGATTTCACCCTGTTACCTTTTGCCTCCTCCATGGGCCTGTAAACTCCCAAACAGGCAAAGATCTTCTCAGCCTTATTCACACTTGTATCTTCAGTGTACAATAACCCTTGGTACATAAAATAGGTGCTCAACGAAATAATTTTTTGAATGAAAGAATCTGGTCCAATTCTATTCACTTGTTCCAACAGATGAGGAAAGGCCCAGGCCCAGAGAAAAAAGAACGGCAACAAAGCAACAGGAAGTCGGAAGCAGATCTGGAACTAGGTCCGCAAGGATGTTAAATCAGGACTCCCAAATTCCAAACTTGAACCCTGGGTGCTTTCTCAGAGTTAGCCACTCAGTCGTGTCCGACTCTCTGCGACCCCATCGACTGTAGCCCGCCAGGCTCTTCCGTCCATGGAATTTTCCAAGCAGGGATACTGGAGTGGGTAGCCTTTCCCTCTCCAGGGGATCTTCCCACCTGAAGGATCAAACCCAGGTCTGCCGCACTGCAGGATTCTTCACCGTCTGAACCTCCAGGGAGTAATTTTTAGGGGATCATAAAACCACCGTCAGGGTCAGAGGCAGGGCGGAGCGTCAAAGGCGGCCGCAGAGACCCATTCTTCTCATTCCCAGTCCATCCTGAGGATTCCTGTCGTGCCTTTGGCCGGGAATTCGCAGTCCTTTCCGACACGGAGCTCCGAAACCCCCGCACGCGCCGCCCGTGCTTCCCCTCACCTCCCTCGGCGTCTGGGAGCCACGCCCAGCCCCACCTCGCGGCGATCTGATTGGCCGGCTTCGGCCGGGCCTCGGACTCACCTGGCAGCTCCCTCATTAGGTAGAAGGGGCCGCAGCCTGCCGCCGACTTGTCGCTCCCGGGAGGGGCCGAAGCAGCGGTCGGGGGCGGGGCCGGGCCCGGCCCCCCGCCCGGAGGCGGTGGCGGCGGAGGGGGCGGCTTTCCAGGTCCGAAGCCGAGTGCCGCTGGGGGAGGTGGCGGGTCAGCCTGGGCCCCGAACAGCGCCGTGAAATTCTCCATCGTCCCCTCGGCCCTGGCGCCGTCCCGGTGTCTGGCGTTAATGATTCTCATTGGTTAATCTTTTCACGAGGTACCGCCCTTTTCCTCCAAGAGTCGTTTACCATTGGACTGTCTCTGACGCTGCCTACCTTCTTCCGGCAACGACTTCCGTCGCCTTCTGAGAACGTTCAGGAAATACTCCTTAACTTTATTAAATTTTCCGAGGCCTCCGCTCGCAGCAATCGCTTAACCAATGAAGTGACTTAGATAGTAAAAGCGACAGCTAGGTTAGCCAATAGCATATCAAATCCGTTTCTCACCTTCCTTACCTGCCGTAGGGGCCAATCAAAGATCTAATTCCGGGTATAGAGGCGGGGCATCTGACACTTGGCCCAATGGAAACCTTCAATGGTGAGAGAGGCGGGACCAGACCTATGGAAGCCGATGAGAGCGGCCGGCGCCTCAGGGGGCCGAAAAGATGGCGGTTCTAGCGCCTTTGATTGCTCTCGTGTATTCGGTCCCGCGACTTTCACGATGGCTGGCCCGACCTTACTACTTTTTGTCAGCCCTGCTCTCTGCTGCCTTCCTACTCGTGAGGAAGCTGCCCCCTGTCTGCGAAAGCCTCCCCACGCAACGCGAAGACGGCAACCCGTGTGACTTTGACTGGGTGAGCGACCCTCCCGGGGACCCCCCGACCTTGACTGCCCCCGCCCTGGTGGTCGCAGCCGGGAGCCCCGAGGCCGACCGTCTGGAGCAGGCCTGAGGCTCCGGGCCTCTTAGCGGACCTGACAGACCGCTGAGAGTGTAGGGCGCGGACCGGTACCGAGCCGCACGCCCCTCCTGTTGGGGGTGGGAAGCAGCCGGCTCGCCCGCCCGGCAGCCTCAGCCTTCTGCCCCCTGAGTCCAGGCTCCTTCCCACCTCCCGGTCCGTGCTCGGCCAGAGTCCTCCCCAGACTGGGCACTCGCACCCTCTTCCGGTGTTGCTCGCTAATAAAGCCCGTTGAGGAACCAGCGAGTGCACAGGTCGAGTAGTATTTGTAGCCTTCTCGTTTTATCGATGAAGAAACGGATCTTGGCGTGGTTAGGAGACTCGCCCAAGGTCACACAACCAGTGAGCGCCGAGGCTAGGCAGCCGCTCTTCGGCCACGGTAACGGCACACAGCCATTTCTTAAAATTAAGTTAACGGTCTCTCAGGGCGGACTGTGTGCTGGGCTGGGTGCCGCATACTGGGGATGTAAAAAATAAATAAAATCGTTAGGCCTGTGGAAATGGAATTGTAAAAAAAAAACAAACCCGAAAACGCTGTAAAGAAATCCGTCTCAAAATGACTGGTCCTCCCTGAGCTGGAGTGGAGGGGCCGCTCAGGAAAGCAGCTCGAGGGGCTTCCCCGCGGGCCCAGAGCTTAACCCTGCCCTTCCCTTGCAGGCCCTGGGTCCCATCCCTGGTCAGGGAACTAAGGTTCTGCATGCTTTAAAGGGAGAAAAAATGTGAAATAAGTTGAAGCTCTCTGCCCTCTGCTGAATAGCCACATACATGTTCTGAGGAAAGACAGTCATCTGAGTTTTTGTCTTTTTTTTTTTCCCCAAAGCCCCAAATGAATCTTGATCTTTAACAGAACCTGCTTCCTTACACTCCACACTTTTTCATACTCTATCCTTTCCCAGTGTTATTAATTAGCTCAGATGTAGCCATTGTCTTCAAAAGATCCTATTTTATCTATCCAACTTTAACCAAAATATGACTCAAACATATCAGTGGATGAAAAATAAAGATTTTTATAAAACGGACTTTTTATGCAATTAATTTGTCCGAATACTCTTCCCTAATTATATGCAAAATACTGGAAAGTGTTATGTTTTCTTTTTACTCTGTCATTATTATTTTTTAACTATATAGTAATCAAAGCTGTTTGTCTTCCTGGAAAACCTGTTTTACTCATTTACCCTGGTGATTTGGAAGTTATAATATTTAAGGTCGGTACTGTTAGCAAGGATGTGACTTCCCTGGTGGCTCAACAGTAAAGAATCTATTTGCCAGTGCAGAGACCTGACTTCCCTGGGTTGGGAAGATCCCCTGCAGAAGGAAATGGCAACCCATTCCAGTATTCTTGTCTGAGAAATCCCATGGACAGAGGAGCCTGGCAGGCTTCAGTACATAGGGTTGCAAAGAGTCAAACAGGACTGAGTGAGTAAGCACATACACCCACAACCTTTGAATTTGAATAAGGGCCAAGTATTAGATAACAACAAGGAAGTAGTGTTAATTTTCTTAGATATGATATGATAATGGTATTTTAGTTTAAGAAAGAAGTTCTTATCTGTAAGCAATATGTACTGAAATGATACAGTTGCAATTTGCTTGTAATTTTCTCCAGCAAAAGAAATGGGTAGCATAGATGAAATATTTTGCCATATTGGCAAAATATTACTATTGAAACTGAGTATTAGTGATTTACTAAGGTATTGTAGGAGGCGGAAAATAATTTCCCCTTTGCCCTTCTGAGGTCTTGCCTGAGACTACTATGATAAAAGACAGATCGAAGTCAATTAAAATACAAAGACATTTATTAACATGTGTAACTTGTGTACAAGGGAGATACCCAGGGAAAAATCAGTGACAAAAAGGCTTAGAATTCCAGCTTATATGGCGTCTTCAATAAAGAACAATTAATTTGTGGAGAAATGACAGGATAAAGAAGGAGAGTTTTAGGTTTGCGGGAGCTGAAAATTAGAAAGGTAAACTAATGGTAGATGAAGGTGAGTTTGTTAAGGTAGATCCCTCTGGTGCTATCTCCAGGCTGATAGCAGCTAAAGTTATCTCCTCTGATTAGTTTTGTCCTTGGTAGAGAAGGTAAATTTTTGTCCTACTCTCAGACACGTAAGGGAAGAGCATGGAGCTTTTATTTTACTTCTCATCAGTTGCCTTTAGACTCAAAATAATCCTTAAGCCAAAATGGCGTACTTGGGAGTGGCATATTCTGCTACCCTGCAGCAACTTCTCTGATTTGGTGTGTGTTTGAGAATTTCCTTAATAAAAAGTTTGAAACAGGGCTACGCTGGTTACTCAGTGGTAAAGAATCCACCTGTCAATGCAAGAGACAGGTTCGATCCCCGGTCAGGAAGGATTCGACTTGCTGTGGAGCAGCTCAGCCGGTCCGCCCAGCTACTGAGCCTGTGCTCTGGAGCCCGGGAGCCGCACCCACTGAGCCCACCCGCGGCATTTACTGAAGCCCGCATGCCCTAGAGCCCGTGCTCTGCAACGAGGGGGCCACCGCAGTGAGCAGCCCGCTCACCCCCACGAGGGAAAGGCCCGCCTAGCAACAAAGGCCCGGCACAGCCAAAGACAAGTCAAGATAAAATTAGCTTTAAAAAAGTTTGAAATGATGAATAAACAAGCAAACAGCCAAGGGAGCTCTTGTTTATGCAGTTATTCTGGAATCCAGTCTCGTCCTGTCTTCTACTGATGTCCTTAAGATCATCCCAGCATCATGCCAGCAGGTGGAGAAAGCAAGCTGTCCCTCAGAGACGTGCATCCGCTTTCTTAACTGCCTGGGCACAGAAGCGGCGCGTCCCTTCTGCTCACAGTGAGTTTAGGAGAGCTGGCCATACCGTTCTCCCTAGATGTGGTGCGTCCACAAGAGAAAGGGAGTAAGGCCTGGAATACACGCGGCTGGTCTTCACCACAGACCCATTCTGTCTTTCAGTCCAGGCGCTCAGCCGTGTCCAGCTATCTGCAACCCCACGAATCGCAGCACGCCAGGCCTCCCTGTTCATCACCAACTCTGGAGTTCACTCAGACTCAATGTCCATCGAGTTGGTGATGCCATCCAGCCATCTCATCCTCAGTCGTCCCCTTCTCCTCCTGCCCCCAATCCCTCCCAGCATCAGGGTCTTTTGCAGTGAGTCAACTCTTCTCATGAGGTGGCCAAAGTACTGAGTTTCAGCTTTAGCATCAGTCCTTCCAAAGAAATCCCAGGGCTGGTCTCCTTCAGAATGGACTGGTTGGATCTCCTTGCAGTCCAAGGGACTCTCAAGAGTCTTCTCCAACACCACAGTTCAAAAGCATCAATTCTTCGGCACTCAGCTTTCTTCACAGTCCAGCTCTCACATCCATACATGACCACAGGAAAAACCATAGCCTTGACTACATGGATCGTAGTCAGCAGAGTAATGTCTCTGCTTTTGAATATGCTGTCTAGGTTGGTCATAACTTTTTTTCCAAGAAGTAAGCATCTTTTAATTTCATGGCTGCAGTCACCATCTGCAGTGATTTTGGAGCCCCCAAAAATAAAGTCTGCCACTGTTTCCACTGTTTCCCCGTCTATTTCCCATGAAGTGATGGGACCAGATGCCATGATTTTCATTTTCTGAATGTTGAGCTTTAAGCCAACTTCTTCACTCTCCTCTTTCACTTTCATCAAGAGGCTTTTGAGTTCCTCTTCACTTTCTGCCATAAGGGTGGTGTCATCTGCATATCTGAGGTTATTGATATTTCTTCCAGCAATCTTAATTCCAGCTTGTGCTTCTTCCAGCCCAGCATTTCTCATGATGTACTCTGCATATAAGATAAATAAGCAGGGTGAAAATATACAGCCTTGACGTACTCCTTTTCCTATTTGGAACCAGTCTGTTGTTCCATGTCCAGTTCTTCCTGACCTGCATATAGGTTTCTCAAGAGGCAGGTCAGGTGGTCTGGTATTCCCATCTCTTTCAGAATTTTCTACAGTTTCTTGTGATCCACACAGTCAAAGGCTTTGGCATAGTCAATAAAGCAGAAATAGATGCTTTTCTGGAACTCTTGCTTTTTCCATGATCCACTGGATGTTGGCAATTTGATCTCTGGTTCCTCTGGCTTTTCTAAAACCAGCTTGAATATCTGTCTTTAGAGTATGTTCCTTTTAGCCCTGTCTTTGGTCTCCTGATTGGCCTAATTCTCTTTTAAATCATCTTTCCATAATTATAAAAGCCACTTTAAAGCCAGTTTCATTCTTGAAAACTCTGCCTAATTTCTACTCAGATGGAATATTTAGTAAGGTCTGTCATATTCCCTACTCCAACCCCTGCCCCCACTTTCAATGTCCATTTCTAAATCCAGTCAGTTGCTTTTTGTTGGAGATTGAGGCTAAAAACCTAGGTCCCTGATTGCTGGCGGTAAATCGCAGTTAATTGGTTTTGTCTGAAATAATGATTTGGATCCTGTATAACTAACAGAAATGTATGGAACACCTCTAACCCTCCAGTCTACAGAAGGCCCCGTGTGCAACCGCTCATAAAGTCCTTGCTACTCTTCACTGCAGTCTTTACTCTTTGAAGTTACCTTGTTTGTGTCTTTGTCATTTTTATTGTCTGTCTCACTTAACTCACATGGAACTTACCTTCTAGAAGATGAGAAAGAACAGCAAACTAGTGGTGCTGAAAAGTACCTTTGAGAGGTTTGAAAGGCCTCCTTCAGCTCTCAAATTATGTTCAAGGTGCATGGGTTATCACTGTGAATATTAGGTGGAGAGGAATGTTTTAAAACCAAACAAACGGAATAACCATCTGTTGTACTGATGGGAATGCTTAAGAAAGTTTACCTGGAAAAGGTTTATTTTATCAGGGTCATGCTGAGTTGATTGCGGTGTCTTACAGTTTTACACCATATACTTTATGTCACTGTTTCATACTTCTTATCCTCTTTAATCCTCAGTCAGGGAAGCCAGTGCTCCCTGGTTAAGTGCCTTGCTGAAAGGCAGCGGGCAGTTTGTGGTGGGGTGGAGTTGGAACCTAGGTCTTCTGACTGGTGTTTTCCCCACTGCCCCTTGTGCTTGCTCAGTCGCTTCAGTCGTGTCTGACTCTTTGCGACCCCGTGGACTGTAGCCCTATGGGCTCCTCTGTCCATGGCATTCTCCAGGCAAGAATGCCGGAGTGGGTTGCCCTGCCCTTCTCCAGGGGTTCGCCCCACCCGGGATTAAGCCGCCTCTCTTGTGTCTCCTGCTCTGGCCGGTAAGCTCTTCGCCCTCGCGCCACCTGGGGCCAGTGCTGCTCCTCAGCTGGCTCGGCACCTCTCCGCTGCCCACCGTGCCCGGTTTCGATCTTCGTCTTTTCTCTGTTGGTTTGTATCGGGTATCTGGCTCCCTTGGTTGCCCATATCGTTTCCATTCGTGGCCTTCCTGACGCTCTGATTCTGTTCCAGAGAGAAGTGGAGATCCTGATGTTTCTCAGCGCCATCGTGATGATGAAGAATCGCCGGTCCAGTAAGTGTGGTTTCCTGCGGTTCGGACCCACGACCTCTGGAGTCTTCCTCTCATGTTGTGAGAGGGGCATTTGGTGAACTTGTCCCTCATTCTGTGCCAAGGCTGAATTTGACCTTAGACTTTTATCCTCTCCCCCTCTCCTGTTTCAGAGTATTCCAAGGAGAGGGACAGATAATAGCACATAGGAGCACGCAGCCCAGCCTGACCACTGGCATCTTTGTGTTTCAGTCACCGTGGAGCAGCATGTAGGCAACATCTTCATGTTCAGCAAGGTGGCCAACGCGATTCTCTTCTTCCGCCTGGATATCCGTATGGGCCTGCTTTACATCACCCTCTGCATAGGTAAGGAGACTGTAAGACTTGGTTGTGGGAACCAAATTCCAACACCACACCGGCTCCTCCATTCCTGTCGTCCATAGCTTATACCTAATTAATTGTGTGAGGCTCAGATGAGGAGAGCCTACAGAGATTGTATTTTAAGAGGAAGGGAATGTGTCTGTATGTCTACAAAATGTACTCTTTGGTACTTGAAATCTTTGGGTTGGTTTGAAACTAAATCCTCTACTCAAGGCCTTATATGTTTCTTGTGTTGACTTAAAATGTGCAACATGAGAGCTGCAGGCTAAGTTTTAACTGGGGCAAAACGAGGGCTGCAGGCTGGGAGGCAGCACCGCTGTCATGCTGAGTTGATTGCGGTGTCTTACAGTTTTACACCATATACTTTATGTCACTGTTTCATACTTCTTATCCTCTTTAATCCTCAGTCAGGGAAGCCAGTGCTCCCTGGTTAAGTGCCTTGCTGAAAGGCAGCGGGCAGTTTGTGGTGGGGTGGAGTTGGAACCTAGGTCTTCTGACTGGTGTTTTCCCCACTGCCCCTTGTGCTTGCTCAGTCGCTTCAGTCGTGTCTGACTCTTTGCGACCCCGTGGACTGTAGCCCTATGGGCTCCTCTGTCCATGGCATTCTCCAGGCAAGAATGCCGGAGTGGGTTGCCCTGCCCTTCTCCAGGGGTTCGCCCCACCCGGGGATTAAGCCGCCTCTCTTGTGTCTCCTGCTCTGGCCGGTAAGCTCTTCGCCCTCGCGCCACCTGGGGCCAGTGCTGCTCCTCAGCTGGCTCGGCACCTCTCCGCTGCCCACCGTGCCCGGTTTCGATCTTCGTCTTTTCTCTGTTGGTTTGTATCGGGTATCTGGCTCCCTTGGTTGCCCATATCGTTTCCATTCGTGGCCTTCCTGACGCTCTGATTCTGTTCCAGAGAGAAGTGGAGATCCTGATGTTTCTCAGCGCCATCGTGATGATGAAGAATCGCCGGTCCAGTAAGTGTGGTTTCCTGCGGTTCGGACCCACGACCTTTGGAGTCTTCCTCTCATGTTGTGAGAGGGGCATTTGGTGAACTTGTCCCTCATTCTGTGCCAAGGCTGAATTTGACCTTAGACTTTTATCCTCTCCCCCTCTCCTGTTTCAGAGTATTCCAAGGAGAGGGACAGATAATAGCACATAGGAGCACGCAGCCCAGCCTGACCACTGGCATCTTTGTGTTTCAGTCACCGTGGAGCAGCATGTAGGCAACATCTTCATGTTCAGCAAGGTGGCCAACGCAATTCTCTTCTTCCGCCTGGATATCCGTATGGGCCTGCTTTACATCACCCTCTGCATAGGTAAGGAGACTGTAAGACTTGGTTGTGGGAACCAAATTCCAACACCACACCGGCTCCTCCATTCCTGTCGTCCATAGCTTATACCTAATTAATTGTGTGAGGCTCAGATGAGGAGAGCCTACAGAGATTGTATTTTAAGAGGAAGGGAATGTGTCTGTATGTCTACAAAATGTACTCTTTGGTACTTGAAATCTTTGGGTTGGTTTGAAACTAAATCCTCTACTCAAGGCCTTATATGTTTCTTGTGTTGACTTAAAATGTGCAACATGAGAGCTGCAGGCTAAGTTTTAACTGGGGCAAAACGAGGGCTGCAGGCTGGGAGGCAGCACCGCAGCTAGCTCTGAGAAACTGTTCCAAAGAGGTGGGAGCGAAGGGCAGCATGGGGGGGGGGGTGGTTTGGCGAACGGGGAGTGCATGCAGTCAGCACGCATGTTCTGTAGAAAGCGTGTGCTGGTCTCACGAAGCTCCGCCAATCACGGGAAGCCGTTGTCACCGTGCAGGACCTTAGTGCTTTTCTAGATGTGACGAGACACACGAATTGGGCTCATAAAATCGGCTCCTGAGAATATTTAACTATCGGAAGGCCTGTCCTGCCAGTTCTCCCCTGAGCACAGGGCGCCTCGTTGCCGCTGTGCACCCTGAGCTCCTTCAGGGGGTGTTGAAGGTCGGCAGCTGCGGGCGAACATGCCTTAATCCTTACAGAGGTAGACGGCAAGCGCCACTTGGCAGCTAACACTTGTGCCATCCTTTTCCTGTGTCTAGTGTTCCTGATGACGTGCAAACCCCCCCTCTATATGGGCCCTGAGTACATCAAGTACTTCAGTGACAAAACCATTGATGTGAGTACTCTGCCTCCCTGCTCCTTGGGCGCCTTGGGGTGATTTTGTCATTGTGCTCACTGCTCAGAGGAGCAGCTGTGCTTCAGAATGGAAGTCAAGGGCACTGGTTCATTGTGGGCTCCAGAGGAGAATCAAGGGCACTGGTTCATTGTGGGCTCCAGAGGAGAATCAAGGGCACCGTGGTTCATTGTGGGGTCTACAGAGGTATGGGGAAGCTGAGATGAGGAATTAGGTGCTAAAGCCTGTGTAATCCAGTTCACTGTTTCCTCTCTGTGTGTGGCAGGAGGAGCTGGAGCGGGACAAGAGGGTCACTTGGATCGTGGAGTTCTTCGCCAACTGGTCTAGTGACTGCCAGTCGTTTGCTCCTATCTACGCTGACCTCTCGCTCAAGTGAGTGGGACAGAGGGGCGGTAGAAGCTGTCCCTTCCCTCTCGTTGGTTTGGCCTTGGTTTCTGCACACTGAACCAGAGGTGTTCCTGCCCCACCCTCAGGCATCTGTGCCTCTGCTTCATTGACTCCTCTCTCGTCCTGTGAACCTGTACGTTCCTCCCAGGTACACCTGTACGGGCTGAATTTTGGGAAGGTGGACGTTGGACGCTACACTGACGTTAGTACACGGTATGTGAGGGCCTGGCAGGGGGTCCCTTGGGGGGTGCACACAGATGCACTTACAGAGAACCTCTGGATCCCGCAGGTACAAAGTGAGCACATCACCCCTCACCAAGCAGCTGCCCACCCTGATCCTGTTCCAAGGTGGGAAGGAGGTCATGCGGCGGCCGCAGATCGACAGGAAGGGCCGGGCTGTCTCCTGGACGTTCTCAGAGGTGTGTGAGTGGGCAGGTGGTTTGCAGGCGGGTGTAGAACATGGGGTCAATCTGGAACCCACCCTGGGTTTGGTTCCTAGTTCTCCTCCTTGCCCACAAGCTTTGAGAGTGTGGACTACTTGTTAGGTCTCACTCATGGATCCCCTCAGCAAATGATCCTACCCTGTGCCAGACATCCGAGTAGCAGGGAGCGATTATTAGTTAAGACGCAGTCCTGGTGGCTCTTGCCCTTATAGTCTGTTTCCCTGGCAGTAAATTGGAGAGGGTAACATTTGCTTACAGGTTTTGTTTTGCAGATTACATTAAGTAATGTAGCTGTAATTCTTGGCACAGTGACTGGCACATAATAGGTGAATATTAATTGACTTTTTTCAGGTACCCCAAAAGAAGAGATCTGGGTTAGATTCCTGTCCTTCGCTTCCTCCCTTCCTAGACTGTGTAAATACAGTTGGCCCTTGCACAAATGAGTCAGAACTGTGTCGGTCTGCTCGTGTGGCTACAGTGCTGTGTGCCCCGCGCGGTCGGCTGGAGCCGCACACGGGAGCCACAGGCTGGGGGGACTGTGGTTGTGGAAGGCTGACGATTAGGTATAGGTGGATTTTTGACTGCAGAAGGGTTGATGCCCCAACCACACCCCTGTTCAATGGTCAACTGTACTTCTTCCCAGACACCACTCTCCCTTCCAACTTGAACCTGATGTGTGCGTCCCTTTTGCACAGGAGAATGTGATCCGAGAATTCAACTTGAATGAGCTCTATCAGAGGCCAAGAAGCTTTCAAAGGCTGGAGATAAGATCCCCGAGGAGCAGCCTGTGGCCACGGTGCCCACTGCCGTGCCAGAGGAGGGCAAGAAGGACAAATAGGACCCCTGCTTCAGCTCTTCCTCTCCTGTCAGTCCCAGGCCCCTCGGAGGCCCTGCCCTTCCTGTAACCACAAGCCTTGCCTGAGGCCCCGCCTTTTATTTATGTTTCCCCTGCTTGGCTATGCCTAGATGGGGAGGGTATCACTTCTGATTTTTAAGAGGCATCCAGGGCAATGACAGGTACCCTCTAGGAAGGCCCCCACTGTTGTGGCCCGCTGTTTCACTGGAGGGAGGGAAAGATCTTGTCTGGCAGAGGGAGGTTTGCCCTCCACGCTGGGCCAGCACAGACCACCGTGTGCTGCTGACGCCTCCGTCAGGCTCTGGTCTCATCATTCCTCACGGTGGCGCCCTGCAGCCTACTTAAACTAGATTAATAAGCAGGCCGAGGTGCAGAGTTAGTGCTGAGGTGGTCCTCTCATGGAATCTTACTCCTTCAGGCCCTTCTGGCTTAGTCTGTGGTCTGTATTTAAAAGTGTAAGCCTGTGACCGGTCCCAAGGAAAAACCTTTAACCACAGACGCTTCTCTTTGAAGATTACTGAATAATCTGCCTATTTTATGAAGATTGGGAGGAAGGGGACTAGAAGTTTGAGACTTCCTTTGTGTGGTGGGCCCTGGACGGTGGCTCACTCAACCCTCCTTCATCCTCCCCACACCCAGTTGATGGTTTTGCACAGTAAACAGACTCAGAATTACTTTGGATTTCGCCTTTGTGTTATTCATGCATTACAAGTGGAAGTGTTGGTCACTCCTGCGTTAGAAAAGCCCGGCAACTGCAGAGGACTCGTCCATGTTCTTCATCTCGAAGGCCATCCCGATCAGTTCTTCAGATGCTGCACACAGGTCCCCAGGATCGTGGACAGCTGCAGGTTTGGGTCTTCCCTGTGTTGGTGTTTAGTCGCTCGTCATCCTGTGGACTAGTCTGCCAGGCTCCTCTGTGCGTGGCATTTCCTTAGCAAGAATACTGGAGTGGGTTGCCATTTCCTTTCTCCAGGGAATCTTCCCGACCCAGGAGCCCACCCGTTTCCAGCATTGGCAAGTGGATTCTTGGCCACCTGGGAATTCCTTCTGAACAGTAGCTATCCAACAGAACTGAAGAATCTCGATTACTATGATATGACAGTACAGACCTTAATGAAAGAGAAGGGGGAGGAAATGAGGGATGACTAGGACTTAAGAAATCCCTGGGCATCTTTTTCAAAATAGATATAGGCTCGTCAAAATCTCAGGACCTTTGCATGCATTTAAAAATGTTCCTCAAATGGTCTTGATATTTCTAACACCCTACTATCGCACTTAAAAATCAATGATGTAAGCAATTTAGTGAATTTACTTAGTATTTATTCATATTAGTTAACGAAGGATCCTGAATGATTACCGACGTTAGATCTAAGCAATTAACTTGGAAGCTAGAAATGAATTGGAGATATAATACTGGCTTGGCTTTTAAGACTAGGAAACAATCCAAGCTTCAAATGAAAACCCTGCACCCGTAACAAAGTTTACTTAACCCCAGAGTTAAGCTGTACACTTGGTCTGGGACTGACCCGTGGGTCCCAGGAGCGAAGTTTTGGGTAGCAGTCCTGATAGACACCGTTCAAGCTGGCGCCGCGGTTACAGGAAAGCCACAGCGACCCGGCCCGCTAGCCAGGCGGTTGGGCGCGGCGCCCGCACCTCCCCGCCTCCGCGCGCAGCGCGGCTACGCCCGAGGCCCCGCCTCCAGGCCACGTGGGCGCCCTGCGCCACGCTTGCCGCCGCTCCAGGGCGGATTCGCGGCGGAGCTGAGTTCCTGGGCTGCGGTTCGGCGCTCGGAGCTCGGTTGGCCTGTGCCTGGCGGCCGCGGCTGTGCCCTATTCCCAGCCGGGCCCCAGGCGCCATGGCGTCCCGCGGGAGGAAGCGGAAGGCCGAGGCGGCGCTGGCCGCTGCGGCCGAGAAGCGGGAGAAGCCGGCCGGCGGCCAGGAGGGGCAAGTGGAGGGGCCGAGTGTCGTCATCGAGCACTGGTGAGCGGCCCGGGCCGCGGCAGGGCGCGAGGGCGCGGGCGCCGCGGGCCAGGGCCCGGCTCTGACCTCGCTCCTCTTCCCGCAGCACGAGCTGACGAGTCTACGGGCGCAACGCCGCGGCCCTGAGCCAAGCGCTGCGCCTGCAGGCCCCCGAGCTGGCGGTGAAGGTGAACCCCGCCAGGCCGCGGAGGGGCAGCTTCGAGGTGACGCTGCTGCGCGCCGACGGCAGCAGTGAGTGCGGGCCGGGCGCGGGGGCCGGACGGCGCGGGCCTCCAGACCGCCGCCTCCCGGTGGCTTCGGGGAACGGCTGCAGGGTTCTAGAGCCGTTGAGCTTCACGTGGCCTTTCTTTCCAGGCGCGGAGCTCTGGACGGGTCTTAAGAAGGGGCCCCCACGCAAACTCAAGTTTCCGGAACCTCACGTGGTGCTGGAGGAGCTGAAGAAGTACCTTTCGTAGGGAGGTGGGGCAGAAGGAGTCTCGCTGAGGTTCGAGATGGCAAACGGGGGATGTGAGCTGATCTTGATGCGGCTGCTGGCGAAGCAGCCCTTTCTGTTAGAGCCCTGATTTCACACAGGCCCTGCATCTCCATAACTCGCTTCTGCTCTCGGGATTTCCTGTGGTGGGAATACCTCGTCCCCTTTCCCCTGGTGGAAAAACTGAAGTCGCCCCACCCCACCCCTAAAATTTCCTGTTCAGTGTGCCCTTTGCCACAAGCTTCCCGTCCCGTTCCAGTGTCTCTAAGTCGTGGAATGCCGTTGGTAATGTAAATGGCTGAGAATGCAAATTGTGTCCTTAGAGGATGCCGAGAACTGTGTTCCGTGGAGTACGGGCTGATCTTCGGTTTTAAAAGCGACAGCTCCCTTTCCTGTAAATCCCACCGACGCCCTCACTTTGTGTGTGTGTGTGTGTGTGTTGACTCTCCCTGGCCACAGCTCTGTGTAGTTTCGGGTATGCCTGCTGCCCGCTGTGGTGCTGGCACTCCTGGTCGCAGAATGCGACCCTCTCTGTCTGAGTGCTGCACACAGGGCTTTTGCATGTTGTCAGGCGCTTGATGTTGAGAGATGAGGGCGGTGCATGTGTACACCCCTTGAGCTCTCTGTGTTCAGTGGTGAAGGGCTGGCTGGGATTACCTGGATCCCTTCTCTAACTCTCTTCCTTTCTCCTTTTCACAGCCTCTGTCCCTGGTGATATTGGAGCATTTATGACGAGACATGGCCAAACTGCAGTCATGTCCCTGAAGCTGTGGTTTCCTCCTCTCCAGAAACAATGGTTCAGTTGTGAGGCAGTCCTCTAAGTAAGACATTGAAAAGTTCTTGGATTTGGTTAATAAAAATTAAAGGATTTGGATTTGCATTGACATAAAGCCTGAGTCATGAAGTAGATTTATTAACATGGGAAGGGGTGCCCTCAGCCAGCCTTAAGGGATTGGGCCTCATGTTCTTCATAGCCTGAGATCGCCAATTAACTTGGGTCTCCTATGGTCCCTTATTAGAGCATCAGAAATACTTGTAAAAACTATGGGGAAAAGGAAATAAAAGGAACCATTTTTCTCACCTCACTTCTCAGAAGTGATGGTGCAGGACACCTTCCCAGCCCCGTGGAGCTTTTGGCTACACGGCCCATGCCGGCAGTGACTAAGCCATACATATCAGGTACTAGTGATTAGATGCCTGCTGCTCGTGGGACTGACTTTGCTGTCACCTATGACCCACTAGAGTTGGTGACCACACAGTTTATTGTTTCACTTGTCACTAACTGGAAGACAAGATTATGAAAGAAGGGGACTCGAGTTCATAATTTTCTACCTATCTAATGACTTCTGCCTGGCTCCAAAAGCCTGTGGAGGGAAGGAGAGCTACGGGTATGCCTGCCTCTGGCGCTGAGGACAGGGACATAAGCTGGCCTGTCGCTGACCTTCTCTTAGCCAGCATGTCCCACTCTCCCAGTCCCTGTGGCCTGCCCTCCCCACTCTGCTACTACGTTAGTATATCTACCTCTGTTTCTGACTCTGAGGAAGGGTCAGGCCACACGCAGAGAATACTCGTGGGTAGAATCCCCTCTGACAGTGAACCTACATCAATCTCCTCTTCAGGGCTGGCAGGAAGTGGAGCCGCCCACTCAGAGTTGCCAGATCCCTCCTTGCCTGCCTCTGGAGCTGGGTATACCTCATCCATTGATAGGGACACTTCCAGGCCAGCGTCCACCCAGTCTGAACAGGGAGGCGAGAGGTCTCCATAGGACCTTTGGGGAGGGTCAAGGGAGTCCATGTGGAGAAGTCTGTCTCTCTGACCTTCCAGTGGCTGGGAGCTGCTAATTTCCAGGTCCGGAGTCCAAGAGCCTCCCACTGAAACACCTCCCCCTCACTTACCTCGGAGGGCATGACGAGGGGGCTGAAGGGGTCAGCTGGCTCTTTGTTCTCAGAGGGCAGGTCTAGGGGGCTGAAGGGCTCAGCTGGCCCTTTGTTCTCACCAAGAGGTTCCTTTTCGAGTTCTGTGAGCTCCCTGGGCCAGAGCTCCACGTCCGGCAAACACCACTCTTCCCCTTCAATCCAGGTCTTGCCTGTTTCTGTCAGGTGGTAACTCGGGGTCCTGCAGCCCTCAGCCCGGGGACTCTCCAGAGACTCCATGGGTGGCTCGATGTCCGAACCGCACAGCATGAAATCCAGGATCTCCTCCAGCTCACTGGTGGCGGCGGCACTGGTGATGCGGTACTCCTCAGCTTCGCAGGGCTGCCCGAGCAGGGCTGGGTTGAACGTGTAGGACTCTTTGCAGTCCATGTCCAGTCCAGGTTCCTTCCCTCCCAGCTCTGGGCTGGACCCAAACTCGGACTTCTCCACTGGGTGGTCTGGGGAGCGGCCTGCAGAGAGCACAATGTCTTGTACCCTGGAGCACACGGGCGAGTCCTCACACAGGTTTGTTCTCCCGGACGACAGGTCCAGCTCCTTACCCGAGGATGGCTGTGTCCCCAGAAGCTCTCCTGAGTCTTTGGGTTCTGGGATTTGAGGGCTATCTTGAGAGATTCTGAGGGGAGGCTCCTGAACGACCTCCCAGCAGGTCCCGTTGACAATCTTGCGAAGCTTCACTCTCCCAACCTGCCCCTCCTCTGCAGAGTCCGGGTGTGGGGCCCTGGCTCCGGGGCTCCTCTTCTTGTTCCCACCCGTCTTCCCAAGACCCGATGCACTTGGGCTGCTCCCGAGGGGACTGGCTCGCCCTGTTTTCTGCTTTTCCTCGAGTGCTTTATTTGTACTCTTCTGCCGCCACAGACGACGGCCAGGGGCTGTGGGCACTGAGCTGGCTCCACTGAGGAGGCTGGCAGGTTTGGATGTACAGACATCGGGACATGGCTTTGAGCGGCTCAGCTTGATCTTCCGGGCAGGAGTCGCTCGTCGACGGAGGGGTACAAGCTGGGTGGGGAGAGTGCGATAGGCCTGAGGGCGCGGTCACGCCTGTTCTCTTTAGGTCCCTGACCGGGGCTCGATGGTGAAGCAACTGTTTCTTGTGGAGTTGGGCGGGCCTTGGCCCTCCTCTTGAGTAGGAGAGTGCCGGAGGAGTGCTCCGGGTTCTGTCGGTGGTTCTTCTCCGGGGGGCCCTCCTCCTGCCCCGAGGACTTCAGTCTCGCTGCCCCGAGAGGACAGTGCGCCTGGGTGCCAGGCAGGGGAGCGGGAGGTCGGCGGCTGGAAGCCACCGCCCTGGCAGAGACTGGCGCGGGGCAGGGGGGCTGCAGGCACTCCCTGTTCAGCCTTCGGCCCTGTGGGGCCTTCACCAGCTTCCCACCCTCTAGCTGAAGGGACTCGAGCTCAGACACACGGAGCTGGCGGGCTGCGGAAAGCACGTCCTGGGCTTCTTCCCCAGATAACTCCATCTCGGAGGTGTACAGGAAGTCCACCAGCTTCCTCAGGGTGCTGATCTTCAGGCCCCCCAGCTCAAGCACCACCTTCCGACCCTGGGCTGGCTTCTCCCGCTCCAGGCGCTCTGTGAAGAAGGGGCTGCAGGCTGACAGGATGCAGCAATGGGCTGGGACTGCTTCACCTGGAGGGAAACCCAAGGATTTATCTCAGGCCGACTGGCACGCTCGTGGGTTAAACAGACACTGTACCTGAATGTGCCGTCCCTTCTGTTTCCCTCATGGAGGTTCAAGTAGGAGAAATCTGTTTCTTCTGCCTACCTGGAACATTCTGCCATTACCCAGCTAACTCAGTTTTCATCCTTACAGGCTTATTTTAGACATTCCGAAGGCCCTCCCCACCCCTCCCCTGCTGCCCCGTCTGGGTTAGCTTATCACAGCATCCAGCTATCTGCACTGGGACTGTCTCCTTCACTAAACTTCTAAGCTCCAAGGACAGGGACTCTGTCTGGCTCACTGAAGAATACCCAGTACTTGACACCTTGACACAAAGCAGGGGATCAAACACTTGCTGAATAAATGTTTTTGACTCACCCAAGAGTTTAAAAATTTGTACAGAAGCTGCTTGTGATCTAATCAAAAGATCATGAGCTTTGGATATGGATAATCAGGGAAGCTTGCTTCCCTGGTGGCTCAGACAGTAAAAAATCTGCCTGCAACGCAGGAGACCCAGGTTCCATCCCTGGGCTGGGAACATGCACTGGAGGAGGGCATGGCTACCCACTCCAGGATTCTTGCTTGGAGAATTCCATGAACAGAGGAGCCTGTTGGGCTACAGTCCAGAGAGTCAGACACGACTGAGTGACTTTCACTTTTCAGTCAGGGCTCAGTTCTCCTGAAATCTCTCCACTGCCTGGCATCCACTGTCCTGAGCCACCTTCGCATTTTTTTTTTTCCACCTTCGCATTTTATGGGCACTTCTGGAGAAATTTTCCCTCTCCCACGGCTTCCGTTAGCAGAAAGCTTGCTGATGATTCTCAGATCCAACCCTGCCCAGATACCTCTTCTGAAATACTAAGCATGCCACAGCCTGCAAAACAACATGGATGTCCCGCAAGTACCTCCAGTGCAACCCTTCTAGAAAGTAAACTCACCATTCCCCACACTTCAGAACTTCCCAACTTTTACTTCAAAATAAGATAACACATTCACCCAATGGCCCAGGCCTGAAAACTAGAAATCATATTTGATTCTTCCTTTTCTCTTACCTACTGCATCTAATCAAATATTAAGTTTTCTTAAAAAAAAAAAAAACAACACTAATAAATCGAGTTCTTATTATGTGCCAGGCACCTAAGGCTCTTACTAGAATTAATTTTAATCTTCACTGCAACCTTGTAAGGTAGTTGTTATTACAGATGAGTAAACTGTGACACAGTGTAGTAATGTGCAAAATTACAGTTAGATGCTTACTCCTTGGAAGCAAAGTTATGACCAACCTAGATGGCATATTAAAAAGCAGAGACATTATTTTATCAACAAAGGTCCATCTAGTCAAAGCTATGGTTTTTCCATTAGTCATGTATGGATGTGAGAGTTGGACTGCAAAGAAAGCTGAGTCAAAGAATTGATGGTTTTGGTGGTGCTGGAGAAGATTCTTGAGAGTCCCTTGGGCTGCAAGGAGATCCAACCAGTCCATCCTAAAGGAGATCAGTCCTGAGTGTTCATTGGAAGGACTGATGTTGAAGCTGAGACTCCAATACTTCGGCCACCTGATGTGAAGAGCTGAATCATTTGAAGAGACCCTGATGCTGGGGAAGATTGAGGGCAGGAGGAGAAGGGGACCACAGAGGATGAGATGGTTGGATGGCATCACTGATTCAATGGACATGAGTTTGGGTGAACTCTGGGAGTTGGTAATAGACAGGGAGGTCTGGCATGATGCGGTTCATGGGGTCACGGGGTCGGATATGACTGAGTGACTGAAGGAGCAGGGGCAAGATTTGAACCCACGGCTACCTTAGTCTATGTCCTTAACTGCAGCAAGTTTTGTAAATTCTTTTTGTTGCTGTTGTTCAGTCGCTAATTTGTGTCTGACTCTCTTCAATCCCACGGACTGCAGCACACCAGGCTTCCCTGTCCTTCACTACCTCCTGGAGCTTGCTCAAACTCATGCCCATTGAGTCAGTGATGCCATCCAGCCATCTCATCCTCTGTGGTCCCCTTCTCCTCCTGCCCTCAATCTTTCCCAGCATCAGGGTCTTTTCCAATGAGTCAGCTCTTTGCATCAGGTGGCCAAAGTACTGGAGTTTCAGCTTTAGCATCAATCCTTCCAATGAATGCAGGGTTGATCTCCTTTAGCACTCACTGGTTTGGTCTCCCTGATGTCCAAGGGACTCTCAAGAGTCTTCTCTAGCACCGCAATTTGAACGCATCAATTCTTCGGTACTCTGCCTTCTTTATGGTCCAACTTTCACATATATACCTCTTTAATAGCTCATAAACCATATATTTCTTTCTAGTCTCAATGCCTTAGTTCAGGCCACAATTCCCTTTCTCCTGGATCCCAAAACAGCCTCCTATCTGGACTCAATATCAATCTAATAATTCCCCTCACTGCAGCCTGAATGCTATTTCTAAACCAGTTATGACCTTCTTTAAAATCTGCAAGTATAATTCCAGTGTTCTGAGGACAAGACCAGCTTCCTTGGTGTCACACTTCAGACCTGCTAGTTTCTCTAGCAACAGCTCTGATCAGTACACCTCTTAGTCTGTGCTCTAGCCATAATGAGCCACTTGCAAACCTCTGGTCCATACCTCTGAATCTCAGTACATGCTGTTTCTCTGCCTGGGAAAATCCTTCCCCACTTCTTCCTACCTCTATTTGTCCTTCACAACTCATCTAAGAGGTTATTTCCTCCAAGAAAATCTCCCTAACCCCCATATCCCAACCTCCGCAAGTCTGTGAAGCAGGTGCCTCTTTTGCGCTCCTGTATCAGCCTGTATCTACCCCAATGTTATTTATTACACGGTTCAGTTATCTGAATGCACTGGTTACTGGAATATCTCCCCCTTATATGGTTTCCTTGCAAGGATGGGCTTTATCTTCATATATACTCTGTGCCCATGCTAGTACAGTATACTTTTTTGGTTTACTTTGAATAAAGGAATGAAACGCCACTCTTACTAAGAGAATCAACAGACAAGTCACTTAAATCACTGTCTCCATTTGCACATCTGTAGAAATGGAACCATACAACAATATTCTTTATCTCACAAGGCTGTCGTAAAAATCAAAATGAGAAACTAAACTATACTATATGTACTTGGTAAACTGGAGTGTGTTACACAATGTTGGTAATGAAGAACATGAACTGCCAAGAGACAAAGTTACTTGCTTGGCAAGACAATAGGAAAACAGGGCTTCCCTGGTGGCTCAGTGGTAAAGAATTTGTCAGCCAATGCAGGAGACACAGGTTCAGTCCCTGGTCTGGGAGGATTCCACATGCCGAGAGGCAAGTGAGCCATACTATTAAGCTTGTGCTCTAGAGCCCAGGGACTCATCTCCCAAAGACCGTGCACTCTAGAGCCGGTGCGCCGCAACAAGAGAAGCCGCCGCAACAAACAGCCTGCATGCTGCGATGGACCGTCCCCACTCACTGCAACTAGAGAAGAGCCGGTGCCGCAATACGGATCCAGCGCAGCTCAAATAATAAAGGACAAAGAAAGCAGAAAAGTACATAATAGGACCATCTAATACTTACATTCTGCTTAGTGCAGCATTAAAAGTACTTTCTAAGTGTCTTACGTATGTTTAACTCAGCCTTCACAATCATCCCACTACCGTATTATCCACATTTTATAGAATTTCTACACTTACAGAGCTTTATAATTAGTTCATTTTTAAGAGGAATATAATCTCACTTTCACTTTTGAGAAATGTACCCGTCCTAGAAAAAGCTCTTTACCAAACAGGACTCAAAGGCCATCATTACACACTTTCCTGGTTTTTCCCTTCATTGCCTGGCCCTAAAATAATTTTCTCTTAGTCTATGGTGAGTTTTCAGTTGAGCCCCTACTAGTCTCTTACCTTCTGCCTGCAGAAGGACATCACAGAACACACCACTCTGTTGCTGGTGATAAAGCTGCAGAAAAGCTAACCGGAGGAACCGGGGATTCCTGTACAGGATTTTGGGACTGGCAGGAGAGCACATGTTGGTCTCTTAACAATCTTTCTGGGTTTTCATGGATCAGATTCCTGTGGGTGAGATAACACCTTTCAGAGGCATGGTTATACCTATTTTTTTTTTCTTTTTATGTTTAAAATGACAGGGAAAATTTGAAAGTGAGAGACAAAAGCATGAACTGAGGAACCATAAATCCAGGGATTGTGCCCCCAAGTGTATCTTAAGAATATCCTAGTGGTTACAGGTGGAAGCTCATTGATAGTCTTAGATTTGAATCTCAGCTCTGTTATTTATTAGCCGAGCTATATAATTTCAGGCAAATGATCTAACTTCTCTGACTCTAACTTTTCTGATCTAGCTAGGAAATGGGAAATTTAACAGTCCTGTATTAACCTCGTAAGGCTGTTTGAGAGATTTAATGAGTCAATTTCTACCAAACTGCTTAGCACTGTGAGTGCCTGCACACAACTAGCACTACAAAAGTGGAATTTTTGTTACCCTTACACCTTCCTCATTCGTATTACCAGGGACTCAGCTCCTGCGGTGCTGACTACTCATATTCTTCCTGAGCATCACATTTCTGGGTTTCATGGGTGTACTTCCCACATTTAACTCATTTTAACAAAACACTTCTTGAGTATTAAATGATCTCTAAGAAGTCATACAGGCCTTATTTTCTCCAAGCTCACTCTATCACACTAACCAGCAGAGGGTGCACAGCAAAGAAGAGAAGCTGCTGGGCTTGCTGAGAAGGTCTCCAATCGAAATAAGACGACTGACACCCTTGGTTCAGATGTTCTGGTCCAAAGGAAGCCTGTTTCCGCCTGGAAATTGGCACAGAATTTAGCCTTTAGGTTTGTCAATCCAGTTAACTATCTGGCTAACAGTGAAGCAAGGATGATTATGCTGGATTCTACCCCTTCCCAACACAAGCTGGGTATTCGGACTTCCGGCTTACCAAGTTACCAGTTTTCTGCACCGAGATCCCCACACGCTGCACAGGTGGCGTTCCTTTCCTGGCAGGTTCACGTCAAACTATCGGGAAAGAAAAGAGTGGAAAAGGTAAATTAAGAAACCGTAGGTTCCATTCCATCTCAGCCAGAGAGCGGTTGCAAGGCCCAAACGTAGGCCCTGGGGAAGACTTCGTGACCCATCAGCACTGGGCCTCGCCCCCAGACCCAACCTGGAATAGCTCTGTGGGAGGAGATGCTCCTGCGGTCGTCTCGGTGCTTGGGTCCTCGATCCAGCCTGCCTTGCTTCCTCCCCCACTTCAGCCTGGCGCGGGGAGGCTTAGCAAAGCTGCACAACGTCCCGAGGTCTCCTTCCCTGTCTAACACCAAAGGAATCGGGGTTGGCGGAGCGGGGAACGCCGGGAAGGCCCTGCAAAGCGGGGCGCTCCGCAAGCTCCGGGCGCCCCGGGCCCAACTCCTTTGAAGAGAGACCTCCCCGCGCGAAGGTTTCTGGGAATGGAGCGTGGGGGTCCAGAGGCCCGAATCCAAGGCTCGCCCTCACCGTCGCCTCCGGTCGCACGGGCTTTGCAGCGGCCCCCCGACAGCCCTCGTCCTGCCGCGGGCCCCGGCACACGCGTGCACCAGGATGCGGGGCGACAGCGCAAGCCTGAGGCCACGCAGCCAGCACCACACTCCTCGCGCCACCGTCCTCGCGCACCACACGCACGCACGTCGCGGACGCGGCGTGCTTCCTCCTCCCCCAGCCTCGCAGGTTGACGCCGGGCGAATACGTCATCCCGCACTGGCCAAGGCCCCTCAGACAGCCAATCACAGGGCGCGGGGCGCTTCGGGCGGGAAGCTAAGTCTCGAGGGACTTGGGGGCTGGGGGCAAGGGGGCTCCCGCGGAGAGAGACCCGGGAAGGGCCCGCCGGGGAGGGATTCTGCAGGAGCAGGCCTCGTCCTTGCATCCGATGAAAACAAGTGGAAAAGAGGCTCCAAGGAGGCGGGAGGACATTTCTGGCTTCCCGTGGAGGAGGCTGCTCTTGGCCTCGGTCCTCCTAAGAGCGCCCCAGGCGTGATGGAGGCCGAGGCTCACGGACGGCGCCAGTCCCTCCAGGTCCCACATGTCTCACACTAGGTGGCTCCCGAGGCCAGGAATGTTCTGGAACAAGGTTCCTGGGCTGACTCCTGACTCCAGGTCTGTCATAGCCCCCACCCCTGACCCACATCTGGGAGACCTGATAACCCGGGGCGTGGGGCGCGGGGGCAGAACTCTCCACCCGGAGGGGTCTCGGGTGTTGAGGCCTGCAGCGCGCTTCCTGGTCGGAAACAAGCTGTTTTCAGGGATGCGATCAGAAATGAAGTGGTCTCGAGGGCACACATTCCGCGAGCACGCCAAGCCGCGTCGGAACCGCACAGCGGTTCTCTGCCCCGCGCGTGTCAGGACCCGGGCCCTGGCTTCGGGTAGCTGCCCGGTGTCGTCCTGCGCTGGACGGAGCCGGCCAGATCCAGCGCCACCGGGGCCAGTGTGGTGCGGTCACGCGGCGGAGGCAGGAAGGACGGCACCTGAGACACGGGCACCTGTCCAGGGACGAAGCGGAGAGGGGGGGAAGAGTACTGGGCGCTCAAGGGTGTCTTGATTGCTCTCTGACATCTTTTCAAAAGGCTCTGAGGTGGTTGCTGGAAATATGGGGCGGGGCATGGATTGCCAAGTCAGGTAATAGTTTCCCTAGTCTGAGCTCCCTGCCCTTGAGATGGAGAAAGAAACAGGAACAGAACGACATTTGGGGTTGCTGTCAGACTGAAGAGGTAGCAGATCATCAAAGGACATCAAACTTAGCAGCAGAAGGAGGACAGATTTTTAGATGCTGCCAGCGCGTCACACACGCAGGCACGCGCACACACACGCATACACAGACACACGAAAGCAAGCAAGGGAAAGGGACGGAACAGGACTTGTTTGCAGCATCTGTCACTGTGGAAATGGGCCTTGACTCGGCAGGTGCGGTGCCACCGTAGGTGATTCTATGGCGTTTGTCAAGAAAATAGAAATATTGCATCCTCTCAGAAATGCATGGCTATCAGGATTGGACTAGTTTTCCAGAGGTACAGAGGACTCACTTCTTTTCTTTGTTTTAAATGCAACAACAGTTTAGTTAAGACTTGTGTTAGTCAATTTTATAAAGGGAATGAAAAATGGTCATCTTACCCAAGGCTTCCAAAATGGTGAACAGGATGGTAATGCGTTGCCATCAGAGCAGAGAAAGAAGTGAAAATGTTTTGTTTTCCTTTGTATGGGTAGCCAGTTTTTTTTGTTTGTTTTTTGGTTTTTTTTGGAGTTGGATTTTTAAAAATTTCTTCTTGGCATTTATAGTTTTAGGCTGTTTTAGATGTAAAGTCATCACAGCACAATGCTCTGCCCTATATAATAATTTTAACATTTCTTTTTTCAGTACAGTTTCATTTCATAGTTCAGTTTCTGATATCTTTTCTTTGTGTGTATGTGATGATGGTTGTGGGTGGAGAAGTTAAACTCTGAGAGTTGTAAAAACGAAGACTGAATGCAGTCTTCCATGCATTAAAAACAAAATGAAAAACAGAAAGAAACAAGGAAAGGGGAAAAAAGGCCTCCAATAAAAACAACCCTTTTTCTCTGAACATACCCATTGATTTCTCTCCAGATTTACTGCTATGACTGTAGTCAGCTCCAGGTCACTGCAACTTGACTTTCAAACTAATTTCCTTGCTTTCACTCTTCCCTCTAGTTTAATCCATTTGTCACATAAGCAGCCAGACCTTTTCAAAATGTTGATTGGATTATGTCATTCCGCAGTTTAAAATTTCCACAGGCTTTCTTTCTCCTAGAATAAAATTAAAACTCCTTTCTCTAACCTATAGATGCCTTTATACCCTGATTCCCACCTATACCTCCCTCATTTCCAACATGTTCTGCTGGATCCAGTATATTTCAGCCACACATTTTAGGGCCTTGGCATTAGTAGTTACCATGTTCATATTTTCTCAAGGTTGGCTGCTTCTTACCATTCAGATTTTTCCTTAAATGGCACTTGTCCAGAGAGTTTGTCCCTGACATCCAATCTAGAACAAGCCACAAGTCCTTCTCACCAATCTGATCTCTGCATAGTGTTCCATCTTATTTGTTAACCTGCAGTTTCCCCTGACCCAGCTAGAATGTAAACTTATTGAGAGCAGGATACTTGTCTGTCTCCTTATCCTTGACCTCTAGAAGAGGCCATGAACAGTAGGTGTCCAGAATAACCCAAAAGGAACAAGTCTTTTTGTTTTCTTTTCTATTCACTGAGTATAAACAGTTTTTCTCTTAGTGAGTGTTAATCCTTATGATTCTTTATTTGAAGATGGCTGTTACAGATAAATTTAACAACTTTTCATCACTGAGTTAACTTTAAATTTGTATATAATTTTTTTAAATTTCTTTTTTATTGAAGGATAATTGCTTTGCAGAATTCTGCTGTTTTCTGTTAGACATCAAAAATTTTTATGCTATTTTATTTTGAATGTTATCTACAAATTCGTTAACGTTAAATGACTTGTCCAGGATTATTTAACTAGTAAGATAACAGACTTCATTTCATTATTCGTGTGTTGTTAAATATGATATATAAGGCTGAGCTCTGGGGATACATTAGAAAGATAATTTTTATGCCTTCATGGAGCTTATCTTCTGGTGGGGGAGACAGGAAAACACAGACACATACGAATGAAAGAAGGAAGGAAGTCAAAATATTTGCAATCTGTTGGTGATGGTCTGAAGGAAACGAGACTAATCCATCTCTAGAAAATCATAGCTTATTCTAGATAATAGTTCTCATCTAGGAACCAGTGAATCAACAAACTGGTTGATTTCTGGTGTTGTTTTCCTTTGACAATCATCTTTGGCTTTTAAACTTGCTGTACAGGACTAGGAACAGATGGAAAGTAGAGGTAAAAGAGGGAGAAGGCGATGGCACCCCACTCCAGTACTCTTGCCTGGAAAATCCCATAGACGGAGGAGCCTGGTGGGCTGCAGTCCATGGGGTCGCTAAGAGTCGGCATGACCGAGCAGCTTCACTCACCGAGCAGCTTCACTTTCCCTTTTCACTTTCATGCCTTGGAGAAGGAAATGGCAACCCACTCTACTGTTCTTGCCTGGAGAATCCCAGGGACGAGGGAGCCTGGTGGGCTGCAGTCTGTGGGGTTGCACAGAGTTGGACACGACTGAAGCTACTTAGCAGCAGCAGCAGCAGCAGAGGTAAAAGATGTGATAAGGTAATTGGAAAAGATTCTTAGGCAATGAGAGTTAAAGGCTGTTTGTTTCTTCGTCAGATGTATTCACTTCCTATTCTAGTTCGTTTTAAAGCCCATCAGACAGCTGCTGTGATGTCTGTCTGGTCTTCCAGCACTTCGGAAAAAAGTTCCTTTTGGGCCACATTAGACCAAATGAGAGGGTCTGTGAGACTGTAGACCACACATGAGGGGGCGGATAATGATCAGATAAACCTGATTAGAAGGGCACTTTCATGCTGAGGAGTGGAATTCCAGTTTAGATAGATAAGGAGGGTCAGATTATGGTTAGTAAATGTTACTTTAATGTATTGGATGAATAAATATGGATCTTGAAAACAGACGAGGAGCTTGGCCTTTATCCTGACCACAGTGTAAGGTAATGGAAATAGCATGGGTTTGGAGTTAGACTGATAAGGGTTTACTCCTTAGTTGGATGAGCTCAGGCAAGTTTCTTAACCTTGCTGAGCCTTGATTTTCTCATCTGTAAAATGGTGGTAATACTGTCTCCATGGTGGTATTTTAGAAGTTAGGGGTAATGAGTGCAAAGTGCCCTTACATGATGGATGCCTCAGCATTGGTTGCTATTTTGGGGCAATGGTGAGCTATTGGAAAATTTTTTTGGCAGGGTAGATATTGATAATCATAACTTACTGAGTTTACACTGTTTGCCATGTACTGTTTTAAGAACTTTATGTGTGTTTTAATTCTTGGAACAGTTCTGTGAGAGCGATACAGTCATTATCTCCACTTATAGTTGAGAGACTGAGTCACAGAGAAATTAGGTGACTTTTCCAGGGTTGCGGTGTGCAGCAGGTGTTCGCTGCTCGCTCAGTCGTGTCTGACTCCTTGTGACCCCGTGGACTGCAGCCCGCCAGGCTCCTCTGTCCATGGGATTCTCCAGGCGAGGGCACTGGAGCGGGCTGCTATTCCCTTCTCCAGGGGATCTTCCTGACCCGGGGATCCAGCCCTTTCTCCTGAGTCTCCTGCATCAGCAGGCAGATTCTTCACCACTGCGCCACCTGGAGAGCCACGGAACGGGGCGCGTTTACTTGATGAGGTGAACTGAGCAGAGGCGGTGGCAGCCAGTCAGCCTTACTGCAGAACCTATGCTCCTAACCACTATTTTAAGTTATGAAAACTTTATGAAGAGTCATTTGGTAGCAGTCTTCAGATTTTTAGATTTTTCAGTAAGAAAGAGGAAATTTTCAGTTCATCACTATCATTTTCATAGTTAATGACCATAATATAATAGTCTTTGTAAGCATAAAAAATTTTTCAATCTCTGCCCTCCAATGCCTAATAGTCTAAGAACATATTAAAGATAGCTCTTAAGAGAAAAAGAATACCTGTTATAATCCTTTATTTAGGTCAAGCGTAAAGAGAAAGTATGAACTAGACCTTCTTAAGCCCGAACTTCACAAATGAACTGAACTTTCTTGATGTGAGAGTTTCTTTTCCTTACACATGCTGTTGTCTCCAAATATATCACTTGTTTATGGGACATCATTTACGATGCCCCTCCAGCCCATGTTATTTTGATTTGGGGCAAATGAGGAGACTGATTTTCTTCAACAGCCTAGTGGATTCAGCTTCCTTCTAGTTGAAAGTATGTGTGTGAAAGTAGCTCAGCTGTGTCCAACTCTTTGAGACCTCAGGGATACACAGTCCATGGAATTCTCCAGGCCAGAATACTGGAGTGGGTAGCCGTTCCCTTCTTCAGGGGATCTTCCCAACCCAGGGATCAAACTCAGGTCTTCTGCACTGCAGGCGGATTCCTTACCCGCTGAGCCACCAGGGAAGCCCAGTTGGAAGTATAGACGCTAAAAATGTTAAGTCGAAGTATTTGTTTTTCTAATTAACTTAAATGCATTTAAACCAAGATAAAGTTGGGAGTTTACCTCAGATACCCCCTAGCATCCCAGGCAGCACACTGTGGCCCTGTTTCTAGTGCTTCTTGCTCCTTCCCTTTCTATCTTCTGTGGGAAAATGGTTTAGGGTAGAAAGCAGCAAACCAAGTAACAGCAGGCAAGTAAAATCAGCTTTTTTTCTTCCCTACCCAGACAGGAAGGAAGGAGCAAGAGCTTCACCATCAGAGAGAGCCGTGGCTCTTAGGCACGCCAGTCTAGGAAGCCCTGGTTCCCTCAGCCCCTCCCCGGCTCCTCCCAGCTCTGCAGTAATTCCTTAGAGATTGTATAGTCTCCACTTTAAATATAAATATATATATAAAGCTTCCCCCTGTCTCTTTTTCTCCTCCTCTTGCCCCCCCCCTTATTTCCTATAATAAAGTTTCCTATTGGATAAAATCACCTCCCTGATTTATGCCTAGCTCCTATTGGAAGTTCTCAGGGGCTGACATCACTTAGGAAAGCGAGGGGGTAGGGCTGCCAGATCAGTTTGTCACCACCCAGGCTCCCTAGCCTTTGGCTGGGTGCAACTTCCATTTTAGGTGCTGGATCTGAGAGAAAAAAAAGGGGGAGAGAGAGAAAGAAGAGCAAGAAAGATCCTGAAAGGAGGAAGAGGTGGCGAAAAAGCAGCTACCTTGCTGGATTTGTCTTTCTCAGCACATTGACGGAGCCTTGGTTTTCTCTCTTAAAGAAGTGATTTTCAGAAGTCCACATTTGAGGTGTGTGCCTTTTTAAAAATATGTGTATAGACGGGTAAAGCAGGATAAGCGAAGTTGAATTTTTGTCTTATGGTAACCGAGGGAATTTGAAAACGAGAGTGTCTGTTGTGCTGACGGGTAACTTTTAAACAATTATTAATTTTTCTTTCTACTTATTTGGGGGAATTTTGGTATTTTATCATATTTAAAGCAAAGGAAGATATTCAAGACCCAGAAACTAACTTCTAGGTCTAATATGGGGAGATGAATAGATTCAGAGGGCTGAGAGCTGTTGCATAAATTTACATTTGGTGTGGTCTCTGATTGTATGTGTTTTTTTCTAGGCTAGGCTAACAAACTTCTGTTTTCAGAGTCCAAATCAAAAGTTGGTTTTTTTTGGCATGTTGTGTGTGGGTTGGGAAAGGAATTTGTCCGGGTCGGAAGCATACAGATGGTTCCTCATATGTTTCAAAACTTTTTTTCCTCCCTTTTATCATTAAATTGGTGAAAGTGGAAAGTTGCAGGGAGTTCTGCAGCTTAAATAGTGATATTTTTGCCCTGGAGAGTGAACGGCCCAGATCGGTTTCAGCCCTGCTGTTCCTGGGTGGATCCCTCTTTTACTTTTTCAGGTGTGGTGGGTGGGAGCCTCTTTTGCCTTCTAGACTTAGCCTCCCTGCTTTGCCTTGTAAAAGAAAACAAATAGACCCTTGATAACTGGATTGCCACCCCCTTCCTTCTAAAACTACCTTTGATGGCAAAGATTTGTGGAGGTGTTGTTATGTTCAGTCTGCATATACGATAATGTCTGGTTTGCGTGCTTAAAGGGATAAGGAACCTCTAGCCATGCGCTTTAGCTCACCTGAGTAAAGTCGCACACGAGACATTTTCAGCTTTGTGCTCTCTGAAAGAGGCTGGGATTAAAAAAAGGTTAGGCTAAAACACTTAATACAGACCCTAGTGTTAGGGAGTGTTTGCGAAAGAACAGAGGGAATTCTTATTTTAAAACCAATCTGAACATTGTTTTTTGGGGGTGCATTTTGGATTTGGTCAACTGTGAAATCAGAAATCAGAAATCTTTTAAGGTCTGAAGGGCCATGGCTGTGCTTTCGTATCTTATGTTTAATCTTCAGATTTGTGTGTGTTTTGCACATACATTCTTGCAAAAATACTAGATAAGCATATAGCTGGCTCCCCGGTAGCTGAAGACTGGATGTTCCTTTCCTTCTCCCTTTGAAAATGCGAATCATCTGCAAAATTATAACTGCAATAGACACCGCTCCGATTGTAGCAGGATGGTCCTTACTATGTAAGCTGCTGTTAGATTTAAACTGGTATGTATCTATACTAATCCTCTGATTCTGAACCCCCCACCCCGCCCCTTAATTCTTGAATTTCTTTTCCAGGACAAGACTATTTCTTGAAAGATGATTTCATTCTTGTGAGGCTGTAGCCTCAGAGGAAACTGAACTTTGTCCCTTCTTTTAATCTAATTTATGCACGGGCTCCAGTAGGATTTTAATGTCTGGATCATCTGATTATAGCAAGTGCAGTTAAAAAGAAAGAGAAAGGACAGTGTGTATATTTGGTGGGCTGTAGTTATATCGTTTCCGAATTTCCGAATGCTCGCTTCAGCCTTGCCTGCAGCCTGGGGGGTTCCTTGGTGGATCTTTGGAGGATTGGTCTTGTTGCTGCCAGAGTGTCAGTTTCCCACTCAGCCTTTAGGGGGAGGGATGAGGGAGTCTGAGCGAGCACAAAGGCAGTTTGAACGTGGGTTCTGGGTGACTGAGTGGTGGTGGTTTGGGTCCAGCTTTACACACTGGGCTTTGTGTGGCTGCAGTGAGCATCCTCGTTGCAAAGCGTCCAGGACTGTCTCCAGGAACTGCGGCGTTGTTGTGGCTGGTGTGCGACGTTAGCCTTTTGAGTGATGAGATGGAAGGTTCGTCTCTTACCTCACCTCTGCTAGTTCTTCCAGGAAATACAGGAGAGTGTGAAT
This sequence comes from Madoqua kirkii, assembly GCA_006408675.1. NCBI lineage: Eukaryota > Metazoa > Chordata > Mammalia > Artiodactyla > Bovidae > Madoqua > Madoqua kirkii. The sequence continues at coordinate 25,405 of SJYC01129525.1, read as the reverse complement.
GAGTCAATCTTTTATTTTTTGTTTTGCTCCTCATTTCGGTTTGGGGGTAGAAAATGACAAGTAAGTATGAGTTCTGCAGATTTTCCTTTCCTTGTTTGGCTCCTATGTGCTGTTGGTTTCTTTGTTATAAGACTAAGGTATGGTCTGTGTTCCAGGTGGGGGCCTCCTTTGGGTGTTTAGAGTCTTAATTCCTTTCTTAGGCTTCACTTATGGAGAGCCAGAGGGGTTAGAACGCGTTCTTTCAGCTAGGATAAAAATGGGGACTGTTGGAAATCTCAAAAAGAAGCTCTGAGTAATTGCAATTTCAGCCTTGGGTTTATGAGGTAGATGATCTCTAGAGATGAGTGAGAGAGGATGCATGCGAATAAATTAAGCATGGATCATTCATAGTTGGAGTGGCAACATGCTTGGCTCGGCGTAGCCCCTCGCCTGCTGTTCCGGCGCTTGGCGCCCCTGCCACTGAACCAGCCCTGCCTCTCCCACCCCAACCTTGTTTCCTCAGTGAGTGCTAACCATTTTGCATGAACTGTTAATTTCCTACAGTAACTTTCTGTTTTTTTTCTGGTTTTTTTTTTTTTTTTAAAGGAATTTGAGCCTCAGAGTAGCTGAGGTTTGCTGAAAATTTCAGTGTTTGTAAGTGACCAAGGATTAAACCCTGTTCTGACTATATAAAGTTAGTGGATTTAACCGCTAAAACACTGCCGTTCTCCAGAGAGAACAGAAACAGGAGCCAGAACTAAACTGAGCCCTTGCAAGAGGCAGGAGTGCTACATCCGAGGAAGGTCAGTGCTCGCTTGGAGTCTCCGCGTGCTCCGGGGGAGAGTGGGAGTGCACGTGAAAAGCCCTTTTCCATAAAGCTGTAAGGAGCTGGATGTGTTAGAATGGCTATTACCTCAACCTCCATTACAGGGGTCTTAACATACGCACATCATTACTGTCCCGTAATTCTTAAACCCACTGGAAATGCCTCAAACTTTATTTGATTGTCAGTGAAATTTCTTGCAGAGAATTTTCTGACGGGGGTTTGGAATGAATCGCCACTTTGCAGGGAGGGGTTTGTAGCAGGTAGTTCGAATGCTGCTTGTCACGCTGTATTTGTCTGTCTGTCTGTCTGTCCCCTGCACTGACCTGCTTGAGTGTAGTACATCTCTGTGTCCCCTTAGCACTTGGCTTAGTGTCTGGGATATATTGAGTGAAGTGAAGTCGCTCAGTCGTGTCCGACTCTGCAACTCCCTGGACTGTAGCCCACCAGGCTCCTCCGTCCATGGGATTCTCCAGGCAAGAGTACTGGAGTGGGTTGCCATTTCCTTCTCCAGGGGATCTTCCCGACCCAGGGATCAAACCTGGGTCTCCCGCATTCCAGGCAGACGCTTCAGCATCTGAGCCGCCAGGGGAACCCTGGTGATACATGGAGGTGCTCAGTGAATCTCGGTTAAATAAGGCACTATGGGAATCAGTGAGAGACTCTGTGGGGAAGGCCGAAAGGAAGTTGAGATGGGAAGAAATTCAACAAAGATTAATAAAATTGCAATGTAATTTTGAAATTTAGTCTGTAGCTTTAACTTTTTATACATTGCTTACCTGCCATTTTTAAATACAGTTTTTAGAAAGAATTGAAGGTTTAAAATTTGAATTTTTCTTTCATCCTGTTTCTTTTCTGGGCAAGTAGTGCAAATAATAGTGTAAATAGGAAGGATCCTAGTCAGTTCATCTCATATTATAGGCAGCTGTTAACCTCAGCCACTGAAACCTTACATGTAACCATTTTCTAGAGGGGAGGAACTGGTTACAAAGAACCTAGGGCAGCAGCAGGGAAGTGTGGCTTTCAGCTGTGTTGGAAGTAAATGGTTTTTATACTTGTTAATAAAAACATAAAAAGCTTGAAATGATAGTTTGAATATTAGTGCTTCAAAGAAAGTGTTTGGACATCATTGTTGTTGTTTTTTGTCACTGCTTTCGCTATGAAACTAGGAGATTTTGTTCACAAAGTGTATTGGAAAGTTTATGAGTTTAAGAACCCAAATGAATTTTCTGGGAAATTGGGAATAATAGTAACAAGAAATTTGCCTAAAGGACGAGCCATAGGTTTTTACTGTGTGATTTCATGTTCTCTTTCCTTGCAAAAGGGGTTAAATGCTGTGAGACGCTCAAGTAGGGATTGCTCTGCCTAAACGCAGCTGCCTCCAAGGCTTGTGATAGAGGGCATTGATACCCCCTGGCCCGGAGACTGCAAAGGCGGGAAGAAGGACTGTTCCGTTAGAACTGTCCAGTGGGGTACGAGGGTATGGATTGATTCGTATTTAGTTTTATTGTATAATGTGTTTTTGGAAGTAACCCCCACCCCCGTTCTACTTGGAATTGTATGTTACTGATTGTTAAATGTGGACCCTGTTCTCAATACTTACTGCTTATCCATTCTGGTTCAGGGACAGTACTTCCTGTTGTAAGGCCATTTTCCTCTCCAGTGAGTCCTTAAACCTGCTTGGAATGATGTGGGCAGTTAGAGCAGGCATGTAGTGGGGACATTGTAAAGATCCAGAGTTTTCTTTTCTCAAAGTCTTCTCTGATGGCCTACAGGTAATTTGGTCACAAAACATGTCCCATTTTGGATGATAAAACTTCTTTCGAAAACATTTCAGACTTTCAGAAAAATTGGAAGAAAGATACAATAGCTCCTGTATATCCTTCATTCACCTTAACGCCAGTTGTTAAAATTTTGCCACAAATGCCGTATTATTCTGTATTTGTTGATCAATATGCTGACCAAACAGGGAATTTCCAGTCTGAATGTGCCACAGATAGAGAAGCAGGGCAGCTCTGCACGGTAAGAGCGGGGATGCTGGAGCTGGCCTGCCTGTGCTCAGACGTGCCGCGTCGCTAGCGACGGAGCCCCGGGGAGACTGGAACTCTTCTGTGCCTCCATCTCCTGCACGTGAAGTGAGGACAGTGGTATTAACCATCGCATACGGCTGTTGTGATGACAAGTGCCTTGATGCATGCGAAACTCAGAGGCTGTTGCCTGGCTCACGGGAGCACCTCGTTCTTGCTCTTAGAATGGACACTCTGAATGAATTCAAACAGCATTTGTCTGACTGAGTTTCCCTTAAGGTGTCCTATGACCTGAGACTCTGGTGGATATAGGTGACTTTATTACAGAGTAAATGGGTATCCTGGGTGAACAGGCTATTCTTTCTTTCCTTTTTCTAAAATAGACAAAAAGTGCCTTAGCGATAGGCAAGTTTAAGTTGTGGAGGCAGGGTTATCCAAAATACGGGTGCTGTGGGAATGGGTGCCTCTTAATCACCGGAGGCCTGAGGAGGGAAGAGAAGCCCGTGGCCCCGAAGCTGCTGCAGCACACTCACTGCAGATCCCTCAGGAGGCCTGGGCGCTTCGGGCGGAGGAGCAGCACTGCCCGCCTCCCCATCTTTCTGCATCTGCAGGAGACAGAGCTCTAGCATCCAAGGGTGAACGTCCTTTAATTTTGGTAGAGATCGGATAGAAGAAGCTTCGTTTGGGTTTATTAGTCTTAACTTTGGACTAGATTATTTCCCTTGATGTCTCACTTGTCCAACCAGGACTTTGTAGGATAACGTTAGTTTTGAATGTACAGGAAGCAATTGCACAGCGATGAAGGTGGTTTTTTTTACTGTCTTCTCTTGAAATAAACCTCACTTTTTAATGTTCAGGAAACATCATTTTCTATTTTCAACCCTTATTTATGGGACATTTGCAAAACGGAGACACGTAGAGATTTTGAGTTCTTCAGTGCTTCCTGTGAGACGTGTGCTTCTGTGAAAGTGGTCTGTCTGCTCTTATACGTGGAAAAGCTAAACTGTGGCCTGTGGGAAATACACATGTGTTAACTGCAGCCTTGTCTGGAAGCTTTTGGTTTCTTCCAGCCTAAGGCTTTCCTTCCCTCATACTAAATAGCCCATGAAACTAGTCTTCTGGAAAGTCTTCACACTCAGTTCCTGTCAGCTCTCTGTAGCTTCCCAGTGCGACGTCTCCACCCATCTTCCTGTGAGACGTGTGCTTCTGTGAAAATGGTCTGTCTGCTCTTATACGTGGAAAAGCTAAACTGTGGCCTGTGGGAAATACACATGTGTTAACTGCAGCCTTGTCTGGAAGCTTTTGGTTTCTTCCAGCCTAAGGCTTTCCTTCCCTCATACTAAATAGCCCATGAAACTAGTCTTCTGGAAAGTCTTCACACTCAGTTCCTGTCAGCTCTCTGTAGCTTCCCAGTGCGACGTCTCCACCCAGCTCTCCGCGGTGGCTCATTTCTGACAGGACTGGGTCTTGGTGGCCGTGTGGGCTCTCTGGCTGCAACAGAGCAGGTTGGGGCGACCCTCGCGTTGCTGAGTGTAGACTTCTCAATGCTGTGGCTTCTCTTGTTGGGACCATGGAGCCCACGGGCTCAGTAGCTGTGGCTTAGTCGCCCCTCGGCCTGTGGGGTCTTCCCGGACTAGGGATGAGACGGACCTGTGACCCCCGCATTGACAGGTAGATTCTTACTCTCTGTGCACCAGAGTAGTCCTCTGTGGTTGTCTAAACCCACGTTTTCCTCTACTGATTCTTCTACGTTTTCTCCTTTTCGTTCGCTTTCCTCTTTATTTGATGTCTCCTTTACCTTTTTGCCTCCCCTATCTTTTCCCCCTTAGGTTGATGGTCTTCATGGGCATCACTTTGCCTCACTAACACTTAATATGAAAGAAATTTCTAATTCTTAGAATAAATTGTACTCATGTGGTGAAGGTTTGAATATTAGGATACTGAATTTGGTTATTTCAGTTAGGTCTAGATTAGGATTAATTATTACGATTCAAGAAGACTGAATTCTAATTCAGATTAGGGTTTTTTCCCCCCATTTTCAAATATCACCCACATTTACTAATTAATTGCTCATTTTTTATTCAGTAGAGCAGAAGAGTAAAAGTAAGTCACTTATGGGCTATTATCAGTTTTGTGTGTGTTTCCTATGTTCAATATTGAATGCGGTTGTGTTTTTGAGAGGTCTCTTTGTGGAGTAAAGCTATTTGTTTTAGGGAGCTTATATTTGAAAAACGAAAATATGTTCTGGTGGTTGAGGATGTAAGGCATTGTTATGGGAACTGGGTCAACTTTTCAGTACTTTTATCAAAGCACCTACAGTTTCCATTTCATTGCAAGTGAAGTAGATCTCACTGAAATAAGGTAGCTGGTGCATATTCAGCACACTTTTAAAATGGAGTGGCCTGCTCTCAAGGGGGCCTGGTGCCAGTCTGGTCTCCTTCCTCTGCTGCTTTGTTGGGATGGGAAAGCGCCGCAGCCTCTCCTCTGTTTAGCTCTCTGCTGACCGCTTTGAAAACCAGGGCAGAATCAGCCACCGAATGTCTACCCTGCTGGAGGTCAGCCAGATCTGCAGGAAAGACTACTTGAGACCCCACTGATGGGCCTGACGTCACAATTAGAAAAAAAATTGTAGAAAGAAAAATGAAATAATGTTGATTTACTTTTCTAACGTGTAATTTTTTGTGTTCGCTGAAAAAGTGAAACATCTTCATTTGAAAGAGATCCGAGAGCCTGCTGTGCCCCGACTGGGACTCACAGAGCTCAATTCCAGTTGGAGGAGATAGGCATTCAGTGAGCAGGTAAACACACAGTAAGTCAGGGTATGATAACACTATTGAGGAAGAAAATAAAGCCAGATATGCAGGGTGGAGGATAACAAGTGCAAGGGCCGGAGTGAGGCTGTTCTAATACAGGTGGGGAGGTAGGGAGGCCTCGCTTACAAGCTATGTTTGAAAGAGACTTAAAAGAACTCCGAATGAAGTCACACAGATAAGGGTACAAAGTGCAAAGGCCCCGACAGACTGGTTGTTACTGGCAGGCAAGAGAGATGGGGGCCGCAGACCCGTTGAGAGAGGCCCGTGAGTGTGTGCTGCATATAAGGGAGGCCGTGTAGGACTCCTCCTGCGCACACTGTTCAAAGAAGTCTTCCTCGCTGCAGACCCCAAAGACAACAGCTGATAGCAGTTTTTTGTATATGCTTTATAAGGAGTTGAGGCAACACCTGGCCCGGCTTCCATCTTTGTCCCATTGTTAGAATAGTCAGCATAGAAATTGCAAAGTAGCAGAATCTGCATAGGTGGATGACCCTTGTCTTGGAGAATGATAAAAGAAACGCAGCGATTTAGAATAAGCTTGTGTGTGTGTGTGGAAACCGAGATCAAGATTTCCTTCCCTAGAGAAATCTGCTTCTCCACCATCTGATCTACAGAGTCACATTTCTATGAACAGTAGACGTGACAGCCTTCTTTTTGAGTACTTTTGAGTACATTTGTTGATTTGGCTTATGACCAAATATTATGCCTACCCCGCTTATTTGCTGCTTTTTGTTTTGCTCATTGGACCAAAAGTTCGTGCTTCCTCACAGCCCTAATCATTGAGATTAAATTGCTTCAGGGTACATTTTATAGGTCACCATATCCATATTACTGTCTTGCACATCAGAGGATGTGATCAATCGTGATAACATTGATAATATGTCTGTTTTCCCTTTTTATGTAATGATATGTTCAAGCAGTAATGGTGTTAAAACATAGGCTGAGCCCCTTGGCCCGGCTGGCTTTGGTGAGACTGAAGAAGCCCCAGCTGCGAAGTAGTGGATGTTCTGTGGCGCCCCATAACGGAAAGTGAAAGGACACTGATTCCCAGAGGGGGCTGTCTCGAATCGCCCATTCTTTCTTTCTCTTGCAAGATTTCTTGTTTTGCTAGTCTGTCCTTCAGTGAAAGAGAGTCTCTGTCTCTCTCTGGGTTTCTCTCTCAGTTTGGGGTTTAACCCTGGAGCTTGCCCTGGTTACTCTCTATTCTTCCCTTTCGTGACACCTGTCTGGTTGCCATTCTGTGACCTAATACCATCCTTGGGAGACGCCCTCAAGCAGGAAGCTTTTCTCCCCTCCTGTCCCCTTCTCCTCCGGTCAGATGACAGTGTATCCCCTTCTCCTTTGCTCAGATGACTGTGTCATCTTGCAGCAGATACCCTCGGCAGTCAGATTCCCCAGACTTTGGAGCTGCTTTAAGTCGCTGCTTTGCAGAGGTTTACAGTTGTCTTGAAAGCAAGTCTTTTGATGCCATTCTTCTTTCCTAAGTCTCTGGTGACATGCTTCCTTGTGGAAATATTTCTCTTTATGCTCCTTCTAAAAACATCTTACTATTCACTTGCTATTCAAAGCAGAAGCTAAAGTGACTTACTTGGATAAGTGTCAGAGGTAACACGTGAATCCAGAGTTTCTGTGTTTCTATTATATTGTCAACTGGGCTAAAATTATCTAGGGTCTTGAATGTTAGATTTAGGACTTTGGACTTCTTTGAGGATGGAACGTGGAACCAATCTTAGGAAATGTGGCATGGCTCTTTGTTCCTTGGAGGAAAATTAAACTGAGTTATTTGAAACAATAATTGGGTTTTCCAGTCTGCAGTGTAAATAGGGATATCCTCCACTGTAGCAACTCAGGATTCCAAAGAAGTGAGGTAGTTTTTCCTTTTAGGTTCTGAGCCTGGAATATAGCATTTAGTGCTGTATCATTCTGGCCATTTATATATTTAATTCCATACTTTCAAAGAAACTTTAATCCAAACTGAATAGTGAGCTGTCTGATGAACGGTAAAGCAGGTCCAGATAGTGTATTTTATAACCAGTGTCCTTTCTGGAAGAGGAATGTGGTGGGCAGAGGGTTGTCAGGGATAGGCTAGGATGGTGGTTCCAGCAGCTGTCAGAACTGCTTTGAGAGCTTTTTATGAAGATGAATTCTGAGGCACCTAGATAGTAAGGCGTGAGGACTGGGGATGTAGATTTGGGAGATATTTCTAAAAACAGCTTCTCAGGTGATTCGAATCGCTCAGGTTTGAGGACCACAAAATCGGAACTTTTGAATTAAGCTGCGGAGTTGTGTGATTTCTCATATGGTTGTTACTTAGTATGAGAAGTAGAGGAGGCTAGTTCATGGTGTCGGTGGAGAGTTGGATGCTTTCTCCCTCTGTATCCCGTGTTGTTTTGAAATGACTGATGTCACTGTAGGATTTGGGGATTCTGCCAGTGCTTAGTATGGGATGGAGGACTTGCCTCTTAGGGGGAAGGGAAACTTAGACCACATCTTCATTTCCCTTCTCCGTTTTGAAATTGTGGAACGACTTCAGGAGAGGATGTTAACACTGAAATTCAGCTGGACAATTTGTTTAAAGCTCAGCAGGAAGGGCCAATGTTACTTCCTGTCTGAAAAGGAAGTGCCGGCTTCCTTCCCTTCCTCCTTGGCTAACGGTGGCCCACTCCGAGTATGGCTGGGGGAGGGGCTGGTCACAGTGGTGCTTTAACTGGCTGTCGAGCCTGGGAGGTCAGGCTCCATCAGTGTGGAAGAGCAGGAGCATGTGTTCCCTTCTTCACACACGGAGGTGGATGCTGTGTGGACTGCTTTCTGCTTGACCTTATGTAATAGCTTTGTGCTGCATTTGCTGTTGCAATCCAGGAAGCCTTCCAGTCTCCAAGACATTATTTTACATTAAACCTTATACCTCCCCTGTATTCCCTGACATTTGAAAACAGATCAAGGAGGGAAGAAACTGGAGTCCATTTGATGCTGAGGGGTAGGTTGTGGAAAGGAGAGCATAAATGGGCAGAGGGGAGGGGATGACAGAAGTTCCGTATTTTTAAATTGAGCCAAGAAAGCATTCCTTCTAAGTGGGGCCAGTTGGCACTCTTCCTGCTATTTTAGTTCTGGCTTCTCCTTCCTACTGGCCAGTCAGTTGTATTAAGTGTTTGATGTGAGTGTGAACTGTGGTCTCTGGGGCCGGGCGGAGAGGGGGCGGGGGAAACAGCTGGTGCCTCCATCAGGCAATCTCCATTACGCTTGTTTTCAGGGTCTTAGGGGAGGGTGGTAGAGGAATTGGGTGTGTGTTAGCAGAGTCCTAGTGACTCTCAGTAGTGGGGTTGGAGTTTTGGGCACTTTTAATGCTATGTGGGATGTTGGCTAGTTGGAATGTAGCAAAACCTTTTCCCAATCACATTGTTTCCTCTGCCTCCCCTCCTTCCAATTCTTTCTGCTTTGGGCTGACGGGGAGAGAAAAGGGTATGTGTGAAGTTACATAGCAAAACAGAGGCATACTTTCCCAGCCATTTAGTATTCAGCTCAAGTCTTGGTCCCTTCCATTGCCTTTCTCCTTACTTCTTTGTTATATCTTTGGTGGGTTTTCTGACTGCCAACAGCCAGAGACAGGAGAGGAGTCAGGGCCTCTGGTGAAGTTGTGCTGAGCTGCAGTCAGTTGGCTACACTGGCCTGCTTCCCTCCCGCACACTGTGGGGTGACTGCATTTCTGAGTCAGCGTGCATTTTCTGTCTCACCTGCTCAATTTGAGTACTTGCTGAGTATCCCTTTGCAGTAACAGCAACACTGATACTGGTGTGTCCGGTTCTCTGTCTGGTGTGTGTTTTTTTTTTAAGTATCTTAAAAAAAAAAAGATATCTTAAACTCTCCTACTGTGCTGTTTTATCTGCTTTTGGTATAACCATCTCCCACAAATGTATTTGGCCTGGAGTATGAATGAAGGAGAATTGGGTAAGAATACTAACTTTTAAATTGATACGACTGTTTCAAGTTATTCCCGAGTTTGATTCAGCGCTGTGTAAGAGATTGTAAACCGTGTGTGCCTCAGTGACAGAGCTGGTAGTGGCGAGGCTCTGGTCTGAAATACAGGGTAAATACGGCTAAACATTCTTTTTTCTGTCCGGTCCTAGAATGACTTGATTATTGTGTCTATGCCTGCCCCACCTCCTTGTGTCTGGTTATATCATAGCCAGATATGGACTAATTCATTCTAATTGTGCTATTTTAGACTTATCTTTTTTGCATCCACATGTACCATCCAAATCAGGTTTCCGCACAGGGAGCTTCAGCAGAGCCAAGAAGGAGAAAGGAAGGGGAAGAGATGAGAAATACTGTCCGCCTGGCTCGAGAGCTCCGTGCTGTAACCTTGGGCTGTGCTTTCTGTGAGGGGAATTGAGCCCTGGGGCCAGAGGGTGTGACTTTGGATTTCAAGAGTCTGGTCCACGGGGCTTGACTTCTTTCTGCATCTTTGCTTCTGGAGTTTAGGGCCAACACCCAGTGGGCTTGTATGAGACAATAGGAAAGTGTATCATTCATCCCGATATTCTTGGTTTGAGCTGAGGGCTCTTATAGGGAGGGAGGCTTCCCTTCCTGATGAGGTGCCAAGCCTCCAGCCCCTGACCCGCTCCAGGGGCAGCAGTGAGCAGGAAATGCTGCGTTTGTAGTGCGGACCTTTCTTGCTGCAAGAGCTACTGTGCAACCCCTGGGAGACCTCGCTTCCCGCCCTGGGGAAATAGAGAACTTCGCTCCTGGGTCTGCTGGTGCCTGTTCTGCCTCTCCACAGGGTGGAGTCTGCTCCCTTTTGTTTGCTCTCTGTGGGGCCTTTTAGAAAGCAGTTTTATGCTGGTGGCGAAGAGTTTGAAAGACTTTGAAAACAGTAGAAATGGGTGACAGAGAGCAGGAGTGAGGGTGGGTTCTCGAGTGGCTTTCCCAAGTGCGAGTATTCTCTTGACTGAATTCGGATTGGTCATCAGGTTGCCATGATGAAGCTTTCTGTGAGACGCGTCACACACAGCTGAGCTAACAGCAGCAGCAGCTTTAAAACCCCCAGGCCCCCAGGTGCAGAAACGAGCCAAGAAGGAATCTTGAAGATCACCCCAGCCCCTCTGAGCCCTTAGGTCCTCACACAGGATCTTCCCGCCAGCTCCTAAAGGCCCGAGCTTTGTCCCCTGTAGCTTGGGGCAGGGAGGAGGGCTGTTTTCCCTGAACATGATAAGGAGCTGTGCGGGGAGTGGGAGCCCGGGCTGGCGATTGGCAGACAGGATGCCCTGGAATGTGGCTGGCGTGCAGCCCAGAATCCAGCACTTTGTGTTTGTTTGTTTCTGGGAGACTGTGGTCTGGTGCTACTGTGACAGGAAGTGAGGAAGCTGGGAGTGGGGGAGCCGAGAGGGGCGATGTCTTTGTGGCTCGCCCGTGAAATCTCTTTGTCCCTGGAGAGCCGCTCCGCTGCCGGGCTCCACTGAGGAGAGAGCAGCCTTTGTGTGTCTAGTGCGTCCCGGGGCAGCGAGCTTCTCTGAGGGCGAGGGAGTGTGAGCTGTGACTGCAGCCTTTTGCAGTTAGCACTCGAGTTAAGTAAGTGGCTGCCATCTCTTAATATCTGGGGTCTCACTGACTCTTTATGTGTGCTACTATTTATAGAGCTCCAGGATTTAATTAAGGAAGCACTATTAGGAGGAGGTAGATGTTTATTTTATGTTATTCATGGTATGTCTGCAGATATGTTGTTGAGTCTGAAAAGGATAGAAACAGGCAATTCCTTTTCTAAAATATAAATTTAATTATCTTAATTGGAGGCTAATTACAGTATTGTAGTGGTTTTGCCATACATTGACATGAGTCAGCCGTGGGTGTACATGTGTCCCCATCCTGAACCCCCCTCCCACCTCCTTCCCCATCCCATCCCTCTGGGTCATCCCAGTGCACCAGCCCCGAGCACCCTGTCTCATGCATCGTAGAAACGGGCAATTCCAATTGATGCCTTAGTCCGTACGGAGCTAGAGAAACCTACTTGTTAAAAAAATTATCTTTTTATTTATTCATTTCAGTGCGCCAGTGAATGGGAGACCCATTTCCCCTGACCCGGGCTCGAACCTGGGCTGCCTGCATGCGGAGTGTGGCGCCTTTAGCACTGGACCACCAAGGGCAGCGCCCCCACTTTTCAGTACTGAGAGGTACTGGGAGTTCTCTGCGCTCCAGTGGGCCTCGGCTGGGCGTTTTCAGGGATTTCCACCCCCTCGTCTAGACTGAAAGAGCACCTGTAGCGCCCGCCACTCCCCACGCCCAGCCCCCCTTGGTTTGTGTTTCCCTGCCCTCCATTCCAGCTGTGAAACAGGCATCTCTTCTCGATTTGTGGATTGGGTGGCTGAGTCTTCAGCTTCTTGGGGAGCTGGCTCTTCCCTGAACACACACACAAGCGGCCTTTGATTACCCTGGAGGACAGCTGCCCTGCAGCAGATTGCTGACATACCGCTGGAACAGCCCTCCCCTCTGTTCTGATGCTGGCTGGCGAGGTCTTCCCGCTTCTAGTTGCTTCTGTTTCCCACCCCGCCTCTGATCTCTGCTATTGGTCTAATGAGGTATAACCTTAAAAATGGTAGCAGGGATGTTTGTGATCAGATTTTCTTTCTTGAGCCTTGTTTAGAGAATGTGGCAAGTAGCCAGATTTCAGTAGCAGGCCTTTCAGGGCAAAAGTAGGTGATTTTGTACAAAGTAATACTTCTTTTGTTTCTCTTAGCTTTTCTCCTGAGTTCTTGTTCCTTTTAAAATGAGAAATCTAAGGTGTTTCAATTCTGGCTATTCTTCTCCAGAATTGAGTAAGGCTTTGCTCTTTAAAATGAAGGCAATACCCAAGGGTCTGGATGCTTCCCCCTCATCCTTGGTTACCACCCCTCCATCCCCCCCACCCAAAATCTACCTTGGTCACCTTCTGTATTTGAATTAGAATGACTTCTAACCACAAGAAACACAGAGAGTTCATATTCACTTTAGCCTTTCAAGGGGAAGGGACACTCACTAGTTGTGTTGGCCTGGGGCAGGAAATGGAATCCTTCTGACCTGCACGTTTATTCGTCTCAGGGGCCAACACTACTTCAGAGGCTGTTGGGAAGAGTGTGTGTGTTTATTTATAGGCAGAGGTCAGTAAGTAATAACTCACAAATATTCTCCCCCTGTAAGGTCAGATTTTCTTCTTTTAGAGTGAAATATTTCCTTCAGCCATCTGACCTGTGGCTGAAATAGGACCTTCACACCTCGTGATTTCTTCATAGACTCACACTTGTCTCTCTGTTGGCTGTATGAAAAGAGGTGTAGCCTAAACCTAATGGAACGGCTGTCTTGTTGCTCATTTTAGGGCTCAGGGCTTTCTGAGGAAGCTGGACTGTAGATATGATTCAGTTATATGCTTTCAGCTTTTCCAGGTCATCTTCAAATAATGGGCGAAAGAGTTGGTGGGAATGCCAGAGATGGAAAGTTAGGTGGTTTGGTGAGAAGCTGCCACTTTGAAAAAGGAATGTGAGCTTAAACAGTTGGGTGACCTCTAGTAAACCTTAAGGTTAAGCTTTTTTCCCGTGGATTTTTTTTTTTTTCCTAGTCTGTGGTAGTGAAGAGTGTAAGGTATCCTAGTTAATTTTAGGATTTCTCTTTTATGAGACATAAGTGAAGTTCCGTTTTTACTAGACTTTTCCTAACTGCCTTTTGTATGTCGACCTCCCTCTCTTTCTCCCACTTTTTGAAGAATGGAGAAAGGCATTTGGCCTCTCCCCTTCCTCCAGTCTGACACCTCCCTCCTTTTTTTGGCCCCTCCTTTTTTGTTTTCTTATCGGCCTCTCCCTAAAGCTCTGCTTTCTCCTTATAAGGCTTGCTGAGGTGCCTGTGTCAGGGTTGCAACGGGGATACAGGTAAGTGACTCGACGTGTCTCAGACTCAGGATTGAGGGAAAATGCAGTGCTGTCTGTCCCAGTGGAAGGCCTTGGTAGTGGGGGAGGAGGAGGCGGCGGCCTGGCCCGAGCTCGGAAGGCCTTGTCAGACCAGTCCTGCCTGTGTGTCACGTCCTCCAGAGGAGCAGGCTTTGCTTCTTTCCACAGTTTCAGTCCTGGGCCCCCTCAGTAGACGAGAGCCACACCCTTACTTTGCTTCAAAGCCAGCCTAGCATTTAGCCATTTTAGTCTGCTACGGTTTGGGGGTTCCCAGAATACCTGGGAGGGGAAAAGAGCAATAAGACTGTTCCATCTGGTTTCTGAATTTAGGGTCAAGATGGTGGAGATGATTTTTTTTTTTTTTCTTACAAAGTCACAGTAAAAACAACATTTAAATCCCGGTCAGGTAACTAGAATATTTAAGGTGTCTTAGTAACCTAAAGAGATTGCTAGCTCGGCTGCCTTTTAACAAGGAGTATTTCTTTAAAAACAAAACAAAACCCCAAAACGTTTCATGTATTTGTTTTTGTTTTTGTTTTTTTTTTCTCAGAAATTCCAGTGAGATAGCATGATGACTCTTTCCTAAGAGGGGGGTGATTTACCAGAGACTCCCTTAATTCATGAGATTTAGGTGGCGCTGGTGGTAACAAACCCCTGTCTGCCAAGGCTCGATGGATCCCTGGGCAAGAAGACCCTCTGGAGGAGGGCATGGCAGCCCACTCCAGTGTTCTTGCCTGGAGAATCCCATGGGCAGAGGAGCCTGGCGGGCCACAGTCCACAGGGTCGCAAAGACTTAGATATGACTGAGGGGACTTTGCATGCATGCAGTGGTGGACTCGGTGAGGCCTAGTCCTTCCTTGTAGAGACTCCTTCGGTCAGCCTTTTGGGTGCTCTTAGGTGGAGAAGCTGGGCCTGTCACAGGGAGCAAGGAAACTGCTAAATACTTGAGGCAAGTCAGGTTCTGGAATATCAGTCCTGTAATTCTGAGAAGTGCCCAGTTGGCAGGAGGTTGTGACGTGAACATAGTCCCCTTTCCGTCTTATTGCAGATTCTGTCCAGGGTTTGAGTTAGCGTAGGAGCGAGTCTTTCCAGCAGGGAGAAATACTGGAATTGTTCTGACTGAGCTTTGAATTGCTCTCGGTTCGGATGGTGGAACTTCAAGTGGTGGGTGGGGTGCTTAGACTTTGGACTTTGGTATAAGCACTCTGTGATTAAGAAGCCCTGGAAAACTATCGACAAAATATATTCCTTTTGATTTAACAATTAAGTGTGGCTTTTCTCTTTGTGTAGTTGAACCGGACTATTTTGGCTTGAACTTGGCGAATGCCAGTCAAGGCAGATAAGCACCCGTGCAGGTCTGGAGCCCCTGCGCCTCTTGGCTTGCTCCTGTTCTGCGGTGTCGCAGCTGCTCCTTCTCACTGATGTGTGCTTCCCACTAGATGGCTCGGTCTGTGCCTTTTAAACAGGCAGTTTGGAATCCTTAGGATGATGCAGCTTTTGCTTATCCTTGTGTTTAGAAGGAAGACATAACCCTATCTTTGATTCTGTAATGAAGAAATAGAAGGGAGGAGCACTGCCTTTGACCTGGCTACAGAAGAGAACGCTTATTTTTTCTTGGTTTCTTCCAGAGCCCAAAGACTGTTTTGTGGGGTTTAGAGTTTTCCATCTGAAGACAAATAATCTTCCTCTTCCCACAGAGATTTATCTGCCTAATTTTGGTCATCTCTTTGGATATACTTAGCTGAATTGTGTGGAGGTGGGAGAGAGGTTCAGAGTCACCCTGTCTATAGTTTTACATATCTTATAAAGCAAAACTCTGAAGAGTAACACAAAGTAAAGCTTACATGGGGTTATTTATAACTTCTCCAAGGCCGCACAGTCTGTTTCTGGCAAAGCCAGGTCTTGAACTCCAGGTCTTTTGACCTCTGGAGAAGGAAATGGCAGCCCACTCCAGTACTCTTGCCTAGAAAATTCTATGGATGGAGGAGCCTGGTGGGCTACAGTCCATGGGGTCACAAAGAGTCGGACACAGCTGAGCGACTTCACAACCCTTAAGAGTGTGAAGAATTCCCTGTAGTGTACGGAACTGCAGTTAGTGGTGAACGGCAGCCTGCGGGAATGAGTGGTTTCTTCAAACGTCCCACCAACACCTCCAAACCAACACCTCCAAACTAACACCTCCCAAACCTTAGTCCTTTATGTTAGCTGTTTGTAATAGTATCAGTTGCTCAGTCGTGTCGGACTCTTTGCTACCCCATGAATCGCAGCACGCCAGGCCTCCCTGTCCATCACCAGCCCCCAGAGTTCACTCAGACGCACGTCCATCGAGTCGGTGATGCCATCCAGCCATCTCATCCTCTGTCGTCCTCTTCTCCTGCCCCCAATCCCTCCCAGCGTCAGGGTCTTTCAGGTGAGTCGGCTCCTCTCGGCAGGTGGCCAGAGCGCTAGAGCTCCGGCCTGAGCAGCAGCCCTGCCCTGCGCCCTCGCCTGGCCTCCCCGGGGGCTGGCGGGGCCTCCGGCGGCGGTGTGCCGGCAGTGGCTTCCTCTGTGCCGGGCGCTTGCTGAGTGCTCGTCATGAAGCATCTCATTTCATCCTCGCAGCTGTCCTGTGTGTCCTGTTTCTCCCTGTTTCTCCATTTTACAGAAAAGAAACCTGAGGATTAGAGAGATTTGCCCAAAGTCATATAGCTAAGAAGCAACAGAGCTGAGATTTGAACACAGTCGGTGTAATTCCAAAGTTGATATTCCTAACCTCCAAGAATCCTCATTCCAAACTGCTTCTGCAGCCTGTTTACAGTAGAGCCTCATGGTGCGGATTGTGCTGTAGGCGAGTGACTTTTGCCCTGAAACCTGGCTGACAGTGTTGAACTGTTTGGTCTTTCTGGGTGTCTAGTTTAATTCAACTTTGTTTTTTTGGTGTAGAATTCTCATAGAACAGATTGGATGTTTACCGTTGTCCGTGCTTGAATATGGGAACCCTATAAACTCAGGGTCTAGGGGTCTTGGCTTGTTAAGAAGAAAGAAAGGTATTCTCAGAAAATGTAGGGATAGGTGAATTGCAAGTTGCACCTGTTCACTTTGCTTCCCTCCCCCACCTTGGGAATTCCTTAGTGAGCTTTTTTTTGGGGGGGTGGATTTACCGCGTGTCTCACAGGACCTTAGTTCCCTGACCAAGGACTGAACCTGGGACTGTGACAGTGGAAACCCCAGGGCCTCGTCACTGGGTCACCAGGGAATTCCCGATGATCTTTTTTTAGTGAGGACAAGTGTAATCCATTGAAAATAAAAGTAGCAAACCTGTAAAGGTATTGGCCTGTAGTCTTGAGGCTTTCTTGACTCTTAACTGCCAAAATTCGTTAATGGTTTGCAGATTCTGGTCTCTAGGATAATTTGCTTTTTATGCTGTGTATGTTTGGCAGGAGACTCAAGTCTCAGAGTTGTGAGGTGATGTCCTATATAGCTTACCTAACTGCTTCATTCTCTTCCCCCACATATGCTTTCCTTTTCCTTCCATTTATTTATTTTTTTAATCCCACTTATTTCTTATATGGAGACATTATGGGTAACCTGTTTACCTAAAGATAAGCAGAAACTTTTTCTTTTCCCTTTTTCCTTTGATATTTGGGAATAAACCTTTTAAGAGTTGTAGGAGAGAGGTGTTGTACTATCATTTTATATTTGACTTAAGTTCAAAATGCGCTATTAATTGAGAC
Source organism: Madoqua kirkii (assembly GCA_006408675.1). Taxonomy (NCBI): domain Eukaryota; kingdom Metazoa; phylum Chordata; class Mammalia; order Artiodactyla; family Bovidae; genus Madoqua; species Madoqua kirkii. The sequence continues at coordinate 8,143 of SJYC01129525.1, read as the reverse complement.
CTTGGGTGATTTCTTCACCTGTAGCCCGCTTTCTCATTGCAGTAAAACTTCTCGAGTCCTTGGAAGGATTGCCAGGGTGATAACTCGAAAACACTCAGTGATTGTGAGTTCTTTTCACCTTCCCTTTCCCCTTGTTAATAAACTGCTAAAGCCTCAAGCAGGGAATTGAGAGCTGGTTATAGCAAATGTGTAATTCTGTGACGGCTGCCAGGTGCTGAAGAGAAGCCCCCTGCGTCCCAGAAACACCGGTCTAGGTAGGACCTCCTAGTAAATAGTGCTGGAGTAGGGAACCCAGCTATGCCCTTGATCCAGTTAATTTCATCTACTCGTTCACAGAATAGTTTTAGGCTGAGGCATTATCATTAAGTCATGTAACTGGAAGATAAAGACTAACTCTTGAAACAACTTAATACCCCACATTTATATAATGTACGTTGTCTCAGCTGCTCCTCTCTGCGGCTCTGGGCTCGGCTGGGCTGGCGGTGCTGGCACCTTAGAGACAGAACGTGGCAAGCCTTGCTGCCGTCGTTGGCTAGTGGCAGAGCCGGGACAGGGTGTGTCTTCTGAGTCCAGTTCTGTCCTGCAAAGCTCTGCTTCTGCCCTGTTCCAGGCAGATAAGCCTCCCCCAGGCTTTTAGTCCTGAGCTTCTCTTTCTTCATGTTTCCACTTTCTCCAAATTAGGGCCGGGTGGTCTGGTTTTAAAAACCATGGAGATGGGAGAAGCTCACGTCTCCAGATCCTGCCCCCCACGTTGGAGCCCTGGGTAGAGCCCCCTTACCCGTCCTGAAGTCGTGAGGTCAAAAGGCGGTGGTTTGATGGCAGACTGACAGCTTCTCTTTGCAGCAGGGACTGTCCACTGTATGCTGATGGTGGTGGCAGTTTGGTCTTTTATTAGCGAAGATTACAGGGTGGAGACTGCCCGAGGAGCTCCGGTTCCGACGACCTGGGAGGAGCTCTCGGGCTCAGAGTCCTCTTAGTGTGGAAGGTTCGTAGGTCATTGATATAGTGGGTAAGCGCAAGTGCTTAAAATTCAGTAATGAAAATGAAAGGGAGGAATATCTAAAAAAATAAGACTTTTGAGTGGCTTGTTGCTGTGTAGGGGACTGAGAAGGCGACAGCGGCCTTTGGACTTAGCGGAGGAACAGGGGTTGGTGAGTGGCTGCGGAAGCCCAGAGCACAGGCTGGAGGACCGCGTTCCTGGGTTTGGGGCCTGGGTCCACTGGGAGGAGTCTGGGTGGCGGTGAATTAATTAAGGATTTTGAAAAGTGAAAGTTCCTCAGCCTGCCCGACCCTTCATGGCCCCATGGACTATACAGTCCATGGAACCCTCCAGTCCAGAGCACTGGAGTGGGTAGCCGTTCCCTTCTCCAGGGCATCTTCCCAAACCGGGGATCGAGCCCAGGCCTCCCGCGTTGCAGGCGGATTCTTGACCAGCCGGGCCCCCAGGGAAGCCCAGGGAGTTTGTTGGGCGCCTGCTTGCTAGCTCCTCTGAGTGCTGCGTGTCCACTGAAGCAGACGGGGCCTGGGGAGCGTGGGAAAGGGAACCTAAGCAAAGGGCTGAGCCGGCCAGTCCCCACACGCCTTCCCCCGAGACGCTGCACGGGTTTCCCAGTGCTTTTGTGGGCATGCTGGGACTGTGCGCCTGGCCTCCGCCTCAGGGCTGGGGAGGAGGTGGGAGGGCCTTCCTAGAGCAGTTTTCCCAGTTTGGTTGCTGGGAACAGGGGTAAATGACTTTTCTATCCGTCTTATAACCTGCTCCTAGTGCTCTGCAGAAGCAGCAGTAGAGAAACTCTGGCCTGACCGCAGAAGGCAGGTTCTATAGAAAGCTACATTCAGGGGCCGCGTATTTGAAAGCAGCAAAGTCCAAAGGGGATCTGTCACAGCAGTTCCGGGCCAGGTTTTAAATTACCCCCGTTCCTAGATTGTTTTTCCCCATATCTGCCCTTGCTCCTTTTTTAAAAAAAATACATTAGATATATTTTATTTTCCTCTCACGCCTGTTTTTCCTCCACGTATTCCTACAGCTCTCTCCTTCCTGCTTCCTCCTTGCTGTGGTGGCTGGGATGCTTCTCCCATGATATTTTGGATCTAGCCTGGGCTGTTTTCTGTTAAACCAATCAGTTGCGACCTTCTCTTAACAGGTGTGTATATAAATATGTTTATTAACAATAAAAAATTGTTAAGTGCTTTTTTTCTGGAGGAGTTGATGAGCGGGTGGGAAATAGAGGAGAGGGTTTATTCTGAAACCCACCTTTCAAAATAGCGCATCTGGGACTCCCTAGAAAGCCTCCCACTGCCGACCTGGAAGAGAGAAGCTTCGCTGCCCCTCCCCTTACCAGCCAGCTCGGTGACTCACAGCACAGGGTGTGGGCCCCCCGTCAGTTCTGAACACGCATGGTGGGCTTAGACACAGATCCTCTGTAGGCGCTTGGGTGTTTACCTTTAGCTGGAATAAGTAAAGAGGTATAAATGGAGCCCATTTAGAGCTCTCTTCAGGATGGCAGGGGTGTAGGAAGTCCCAGCTATGGACTAAAGGTTACTCTATTAACTGCTAGAAGGGATAACTTGATTATAGTTCCACATGACGGCTCCTTTTCCTACTCCACAGAGAGATGTGGAGGTCACTGAAAATGGTTCTTTTTGCACATAGCCTTGTCTTTTCTGCTGCTTCCTTGTCCGTTGGCCAAGGCACACGTTTGCCTTCAGTAGTGTAGTACAGTTTTGGAAAGTAGAAAAGCCCCTTTATATATGTATTCAATCTGACGGCCTTAGTTCTGTTTCCTGCCTTTGATGGTGGGATGCATTTTGCTCTTCTCCCTCCATCTCTTGTTGGTGGTTTGACGTCGCGTCCTCGTTTAGCATGTTTTGCCACCGCTCCTGCAGTTTCAGTGTTCGGGTCTGGGGAACGGGAACTGAGGTCTGCCCTGCCTCTGTCTCGAGAGGCGGCTAGTCCCGCAGGACCCTGAATGCCTGTCTGTGGTGCGGAGCTGCAGCTTCATTGAGAGAAAGAGCTGACTTTAATCTGTCTGAGCGGTCCTGAGCCCCATCCTCTCTTATTGACAGTGCAGGGCATGGGTCTGGTTGCACCTTTGCTTTTATGTTTATTAACAATAAAAAATTGTTAAGTGCTTTTTTTCTGGAGGAGTTGATGAGCGGGTGGGAAATAGAGGAGAGGGTTTATTCTGAAACCCACCTTTCAAAATAGCGCATCTGGGACTCCCTAGAAAGCCTCCCACTGCCGACCTGGAAGAGAGAAGCTTCGCTGCCCCTCCCCTTACCAGCCAGCTCGGTGACTCACAGCACAGGGTGTGGGCCCCCCGTCAGTTCTGAACACGCATGGTGGGCTTAGACACAGATCCTCTGTAGGCGCTTGGGTGTTTACCTTTAGCTGGAATAAGTAAAGAGGTATAAATGGAGCCCATTTAGAGCTCTCTTCAGGATGGCAGGGGTGTAGGAAGTCCCAGCTATGGACTAAAGGTTACTCTATGAACTGCTAGAAGGGATAACTTGATTATAGTTCCACATGACGGCTCCTTTTCCTACTCCACAGAGAGATGTGGAGGTCACTGAAAATGGTTCTTTTTGCACATAGCCTTGTCTTTTCTGCTGCTTCCTTGTCCGTTGGCCAAGGCACACGTTTGCCTTCAGTAGTGTAGTACAGTTTTGGAAAGTAGAAAAGCCCCTTTATATATGTATTCAATCTGACGGCCTTAGTTCTGTTTCCTGCCTTTGATGGTGGGATGCATTTTGCTCTTCTCCCTCCATCTCTTGTTGGTGGTTTGACGTCGCGTCCTCGTTTAGCATGTTTTGCCACCGCTCCTGCAGTTTCAGTGTTCGGGTCTGGGGAACGGGAACTGAGGTCTGCCCTGCCTCTGTCTCGAGAGGCGGCTAGTCCCGCAGGACCCTGAATGCCTGTCTGTGGTGCGGAGCTGCAGCTTCATTGAGAGAAAGAGCTGACTTTAATCTGTCTGAGCGGTCCTGAGCCCCATCCTCTCTTATTGACAGTGCAGGGCATGGGTCTGGTTGCACCTTTGCTTTCAACGGCTGTTCCAGGCGCGCTGTTACAGAGGGTAGTGGGCAGAGGACCCTGCTGGTGCAGGCGCCGGTGGCGGGCCCAGGCTTGGTGGCGGCTCTCTACAGGCAGACCGCGAGGGGCATCTCCGGCTCTGGGGTGAACCGTGCGTCTGTCCTCTCTGACCTGTGCCCTTCTCTCCCCTCTCTCGCCTCCCTGGTAGTGTGCAGTGAGGGGCCTCTTCCCACCCCCCTCCCTCAGTGGGCCACCTTCTCTTGCCCTGCCCTCACCTCCATGGACGACTCGGAGGTGGAGTCGCCCGCCAGCATCCTGGCCTCCGTGAAGGAGCAGGAGGCGCAGTTTGAGAAGCTGACCCGGGCGCTGGAGGAGGAGCGGCGCCACGTCTCGGCGCAGCTGGAGCGCGTCCCGTCTCCCCGCAGGACGCCAGCCCGCTCCTGGCCAACGGCACGCTCACCCGGCGGCACCAGGTAACCTACCGTCCGTCCGCCAGGCCTGCTCTCCGCATGGCGGGCGTCCCGTGCCCCCTGCCTCGTGATCGCCTTCGCAGGGGGCTCGGGACTGGTTAAGACAGAGGACAGTGCCGCTCTGCCGAGTTGCGTGGACATCTCTCTCGAAGCATCCATCTGACTTCCTGCGGCTGTAGTGGGGTTTCTGGATCGGGATGCCGCTCTGGTAGTGGCAGATCATACAATCTGAAGTTGTACTCAAGTTACTTACTTTTTTTTTCTCCTGGTTTTCCCCTTCCTTCATATCAAAAATTCAGGATATTAAATGCCTGCTTCGTGGTTGGGGAGGTTGGGCATCTTGCATTCTCATTCTCCCTCAGAGAACAGTTTGCTCAGAGCCGTGGCAGTGTCGGTAAATTGTGTATTCTCGCTCCACACTCTTTTTGTTGGCTGTGCAAGTTGTTTTTTGGAGAAGGGGGTCATTGTTAATTCTTCTGGTTAGAGTTGGAGAGGGAGCATCATGCTGCTATTTAAGCCAGATGACCGCAGGAGCCAGTGGTCTCTGGGTTGGCTGACTCGGGTGTGACTCTGAAGTGAGCTGGTGTTGGAAACGAGAAGTATCTTGTGTTTCCTACGGTTTCTGTAGTCTGACTTTGCTGTGATGTAATCTGTCTGAGGTTTTGTCTGTCTGTGTGTGTGTGTGCGTGCGCGTGTGTCTAGTAGGCACTGCCTGATAGACTTCGTCTTAAGAGAGCCTGATGGGAATCGAGCAATGCTCGTGCTCATGATTACTTATTCATGTTTGAAATGGAGAAGGTCCCTCAGGCTAAGGAGCTTGTTGAGTGAGAGGATATAATCTCAGTTGGGAATGATCAGGAATTTGGAAGCCATGTGTTTGCAGTGCTTCTAGGCTTTTTACAGGAACAAGAATAGAGGCTTAGGGTTGAAGGGGTATATATTGCAAAGGAGAGCAGGACCGCTCGCCTTGGAGATGGTGGGGAATTCCAGGATTTAGTACATGGAGTCTCTTTTATTTTTAACTTCTGCTCAGCAGTGAAACCACACCCTTCCTTCTTCCTGAAAATAATGTTTAACTTCCTTTCCCTACAGCATTACACATCCTACATAATGGGAGTAGGGTAGGGGAAGAGTCTCTCCAGGTGGCTGAATCTCACTGTATGCTTTTTGAAGGGGAGTAGTCAAATGTGTCTTTACATAGTATAAGGTCATTAGATTCTTTACTGCTGCTTCAGATGGAGCAACTTAAGAATGACATTTTTGAATGTGTTCTGTGGATCTTATCACTGATGATGAAGATACTGAGACATTTGTTTGCTTAAAGGGGGTTGAGATGCTTATTTTCTTCCTGCTTGGGAAGGGGAACTCATCTCTTGCTTCTTTCTTTACAAAGCTGCCTGGTGTGGGAGTTTCCCAAGATTGTAGAGCGTGAAGATGCATGAGACAGTGAAGGCTTTTGGAAACCCCACACCCTAGCTTTTCCAACTTGCCTATGTTCTTACGGCTTTCCAAAAATATTTCGCGGGGAACTTAACCTTATTCAGAAAAGAGTTTTGAGTGCCTAGTGTGTGCAGGCGCTGTTGAGGCTGCTAGGAGGCGCTGAACAAGCTGACCAAGGCGCGCCGCCCTCTGCCCTCAGCCCTTGCTGCCTTCCGCCTCAGAGGCGGCCGCCGGGCTCAGGCCCAGCTGCGGGCCTGAGGTGCTGAGTCTAAGGCGAGATGTGCTTCTTTTATGTGTACTGACAGACGGACTCTGGGCCACACATGCCTTCTTGAAAGCCCTTTTCCTGTTTGGAAAAAGATCGTTTGTGTTTGATAGAGCAGAAGGAGGCCGCAGAGTGAGTTGTCTTCTTGTGGGCTCTTTCAGAACGGCCGCTTTGTGGGCGATGCTGACCTTGAGCGACAGAAGTTTTCAGATCTAAACCTCAACGGACCCCAGGTACCTCTTTTGGTTCAAGGTCTGGATTGTTTGTTCATATCTTTTTTATTTCCCAGCTTGAGAGCATATTGGTGTCTTCTAAATTACCTGGCACGTTGTAAACTCTCATTAGTTTCATTTAGTGGAAAAAAAATGGAAAAAAAGAGAGCTTCAAAGTATATATATGGTTTTATTTTGGACTTAATTATACTGGCCATTGATTTAGGATTTGATTCCTCAGTTACTGCATCACTTTTTCTAGAGCGGGTGTGGTTATACTTTGCAGAAATCACTTTCTAAAATCTAGCTGGTCTTGAGCCTTAGGCATATCTGAAAAGTAGCATTGAGCCATTCAGAAGATAGCTCTTACTGAGGTTTTCTGTTTCATCTTAAAGGTTCTTATTGGGTAAACTTTGTTTTATTTGAAGGATTACTCAGATACAGATACAGCTGTTTTTTACACAGTTCGTGTTCACTTAGATGACTAGAACTGGGATGTTATAGATATGCTGTCTCTGCCACTGGGGTGGTGTTGATGTAGCTATAGCGAACTCAGTTCCTGTTAAGTGAATGGGACTGGGAGCTTCTATCTTCTGCCCTTTTGTACAAGTTGGGAAAGTGGGAACAGTCACTCCTCAAAATTCAGAAGGTGCGTTGTCCTCGGGGAGGCTCTGCTGCTAGTTGGGATGGGTCGTTAGTGTTTGTGGCTTAGGAGTGGCTCTTTCCCTTTTCTCTCTTCCGTGTAGGATCACAGCCACCTTCTATACAGCACCATCCCCAGGATGCAGGAGCCGGGGCAGATTGTGGAGAGCTACACGGAAGAGGACCCCGAGGGCGCCATGTCTGTGGTCTCCGTGGAGACCTCGGACGATGGAACCACTCGGCGCACAGAGACCACAGTAAGCTGAGACTTGCGTAAGGTCTGGGGTGACGGTGGATGTCCTCCTGTGGCCTTTATTGAGGGGAAGGGCTGGGCAGTTCACTAGGGTGGCGGAAGGGCCCGTGATCTGTAGTGAAGGTGGAGAGAAAGGGCGCCCCGGCTGGACAGGGAAGCTAAAAGAGCTATGAGAAAACTTGATGGAATGAGGAAGTCTCAGCAGCTTTCCTTGAGGCACTGTGACTGCCAGTGCCGTTTTGTTCCCTGCAGACTTGCCAGAAGATCCAAGGGGAGACGGTGAGACTGCTCGGCATTTCCAGGGAAAGCAAGCCGGGGACAGAGGGTTATTTCTTAGAGGGGTCTAGAGCCTAAGCTTAATGTGTTCATGTCATTAACGTTCCTTTTTTCTTTCCTTACTCGAAGGTCAAGAAAGTGGTGAAGACCGTGACGACGCGGACGGTGCAGCCAGTCCCTATGGGGCCCGACGGGCTGCCTGTGGACGCCTCGTCGGTGTCGAACAGCTACATCCAGACTCTGGGCCGTGACTTCCGCAAGAACGGCAACGGGGGCCCTGGCCCCTACGTGGGGCAAGCAGGCACGGCCACCCTCCCCAGGAACTTCCACTACCCGCCCGACGGATACAGCCGCCACTATGAGGACGGGTATCCCGGGAGCGGCGACAGCTACGGCAGCCTGTCGCGGGTGACCCGCGTCGAGGAGCGGTACCGGCCCAGCATGGAAGGCTACCGGGCGCCCAGCCGGCAGGACGTCTACGGGCCGCAGCCCCAGGTCCGGGTGGGCGGGAGCAGCGTGGACCTGCACCGCTTTCATCCGGAGCCCTACGGGCTGGAG
>SJYC01129524.1:0-11444 GCA_006408675.1 Madoqua kirkii | reverse complement strand
CTCTTGGAGAAGGCAATGGCACCCTACTCCAGATGTGTATAAGAGACAGGGCGGGCCCTCCCCCGCCCGAGCCTCTAGGAGACCGGCCTCCTCGCCCCTTTCCTGATCTTGCTAAATGCTCCCTTGGCTTTTTTGGCCTCCTTTTCGCTATGAAGACCGTGTATTCTAATTACAGAGAACAGCCTGTGAGAGTTAATTGCTCTGTGTCCTGAGGAGGGGCCTTCGGTTCTGTGTCCAGAGTTTTTCTATTTTCTGCCTAAGATGTGACGCCCCGTTTGGAACCTGCTATCTGAAGCTATAGAATACCTGTTCTTGTGAATTTCTTCCACTTGTTGTTTGGTGTTAAGAACAAGGTTAGGGATTTTAGCCTTCAGGAGCCGAATAGACAGTTGAAAGGGAAAATGTTAGTCGCTTAATCGTGTCGGCCGGCTCCTCCTGTCTCTTATACACATCTTGATGCTCCCTGTCGAGCGGACACAGGGATCTGTAGTTTCAGGAGCCGAATAGACAGTTGAAAGGGAAAATGTTAGTCGCTTAAACGTGTCGGCCGGCTCCTCTGTCCGAGGAATTCTCCAGGCGAAAATGCTGGAGTGGGTTCCTTCTCCAGGGCAATCTTAATCAGGACTCGAAACAGGTCTCCTGCCCTGTAGGCAGATATTTACGGTCTGAACCACCTAAACCTGTATGTCAGAACCCTCCCTGTGGGGGTTTGAATCTCAAGTTAAAAACCTTGATCTCATAAAACCCCTAAGGCCTTGTGCTTGGCTTCTTTCTGCGTACATTTGATTGTGACGTGAGATGGACCGGCTTCCTTAGAGGGTGGTACTTTACTGACACCCTGAAAAGCTCACTAGTTCTGACTGTACTGCTTATACCTGGGGATTCTTTGGTGATGTGCAAAAGACCGTAACTGATGTGTGGACGGGTAAATGGTTTACTCCGAGAAAACGCCTTAGAATGGAAGCTGCCAGACCTTTTTTGAAAAAGGGAAAGTTAGTTGCTCAGTTGTGTCCGACTCTTTACGATCCCTTGGACTGTAGCCTGCCAGGCTCCTCTGTCCATGGGGATTCTCCAGGCAAGGATACTGCAGTGGGTTGCCATTTGCTTCTCCAAGGGATCTTCCTGACCTGGGGATTGAACCCAGGCCTTCTGCATTGTAGGCAGAATCTTTACCATTTGAGCTCTCAGGGAAGACCTAACCCTTTTCTATAAAGAACCATGGGACTAACTTAGGCCTTGCAAATAATATATTTCTTTTGTTGTATGTCATTGTTCGTTTTACAACCTTTTAAAATAGAGGTGAGTATCCCCGCCTGTCACTCAGGAGACCAGGGTTTGATTCCTGGATTGGGAAGATCCCCTGGAGAAGGAAATGGCAATCCACTCCAGTATTCTTGCCTGGAGAATCCCATGGACGTAGAAGCCTGGTAGGCTACATCCACGGGGTCGCAAAGAGTCGGACACGACTGAGCAACTTCGCTCACTCACTCACTCGTAGCACGACCGACTCAGTGGGCATGAATTTGAGCAAACTCTGGGAAACAGTGGAGGACGGGAGACTGGCATGCTGCAGTCCATGGGGTCCACAAGAGTCGATCATGACTTAGTGACTGAGCAAAAACGGAGGAAAAATATGGAAACCGTTCTTAGTTTTGGGCCTGATGTGGCCCATGGGCTGCCAACCTTGTTTTAGAATAAATCAGAGACAGTGTTTTCAGAGCAAAGAAACTAAGAAGAATTATAGGAGAAGATTTCGGATGTCTTAATGGTAAGAATATCCTACCAGCTGTTGCTGAATTTCTATGTGAGGTCATGACTTTCTAAAGCAGATGCCTCGGCGCTCACTTTACTCATATTAGGTAGCTTTGGTTAACAGCAGACGGGGCTGGGCCCAGGCCAGAGGCCTCATTATCTAAGCCTGAGTCACTCACCTTTCAGGTATCTTTTCGACAGCAAATCCAGCCCCCACGTGACTCATGCTTTACTCCCGGGGTGGGGCTGGGGGCACACCAGGTACAGCCGTCACCAGAGGAGGCGGTCCCGGGTGGCGGCGCCTTCTCCTGGTGACAGGCGTGCTTTTCCCGACTTCCTCATTAGTGGACCGAGTGGGTTGAGTGAGTGCTGGCGGCCAGGTCATTCTATTGTCCCTGGTTGAAGCAGTTGACATAAAGAAAGAGGGTTTGGGCTTGGTTCTTGGGTTTATTCCAGGGTGGTACTGGACTAGAAACCTGCTCGACTAGCCAGGAACATTTGCTGCTTCCTGTTCTCAGCCTCGGAGAGCACTGCAAGGTCAAGTGAAAATCGTGAGGCAGAAAGACGTGAGGAAGCACTGACCCCAGGCCTGGGTTCTGGCTGTGCCTCTGCCAGTAGCTGTGTAGCCGGAGGCAAGTCATCTAATCCTCTGGGCGCAGCTTTGTTATTTGTAAGACAAAGGAAAGAATGTCATGACCCACTTTTAAAAGTGATCAAAATCATTATGGTGATTGTTTGGCAATTGCTGTATATTAAAATAATAATAAAAGTAAAAACATCTCGACTAGCCGTCGTTAAAGAACTTCCCTTAACATTCGCAGGCTTTTCTTTTGTGTTCTTTTACTTACAATTGTAAACACACTCTGACCTTATTTTTCCCTCCTGAAATGGAATCTTACTTGATATGCTGTTTAGTAGCCTACTCTTGGAGAAGGCAATGGCACCCTACTCCAGTACTCTCGTCTGGAAAATCCCATGAACAGAGGAGCCTGGAAGGCTGCAGTCCACGGGGTCGCTGAGGGTTGGACACGACTGAGCGACTTCACTTTTCACTTTCATGAATTGGAGAAGGAAATGGCAACCCACTCCAGTGTTACTGCCTGGAGAATCCCAGGGACGGGGGAGCCTGGTGGGCTGCTGTCTATGGGGTCGCACAGAGTTGGACACGACTTAAGCGACTTAGCAGCAGCCTACTCTTAACACTTAGCTATATAACCTGTGTATTTTGTTTGAGTGAAATTAAAAAATAGTGATTTTTTTTGGTCCCTTTGAATTGTGTTTGAGCGGCTAATGTTGGCAGCTCTGAGGCAGGCCCTCTGCTCAGGCTGACCTCGAGGGTTTGCTGACAGTGGCGGTGGTTTTGTGGAGTAAATGAGAGGCCTCTTTAGAGTGCTCCACACAGTGGATTCCCCCTCTCCTGCGGGGGCCGCTGAGTGAGATGAGCCCGCAGGTCGCGGGGGCTCCCTCCTGGCTGCCGAGCGAGCAGCAGCGTGGCAGGCGCCCCTCTGGTGGTGGCCGGCCGCGCGAGCAGGAGGCCTGCCGCCTTCGAGGCTCTCTTCTGGGTGCTGTCTTCTCGGCGGCTGGGTGTCCCGAGTGTGGTGGCCAGTAGAGTGCATTCTGACAGAGCTGAGAGTGCTGTCTTTAGAAACTGGAGACAGAGATCCTGACTCACACCCGCTGGTTGAGTGGCAGAGATGACCTTGGGATGAACTGTGCAAACTCATGTTCAAGCCTAAAAGCTCATCAGTACCAAAGCTAAGTCAGTACCAAAGCTAAGTCCTGCGTGAGGTAGCACGGTGTCCTGTACTGCTGCTGCTGCTGAGTCGCTTCAGTCGTGTCCGACTCTGTGGGACCCCATAGACGGCAGCCCACCCGGCTCCCCCGTCCCTGGGATTCTCCAGCAAGAGCCGTGGAGCCGGCTGCTGTTTCCTTCTCTAGTCCTCTACTGCTTTTACTCTCAAAAAAGGAGAGACTCTGTAAGAATCTCACTTTCACTTTCTCTTTCTCTTTAAAAAATAATTTCCGAAATCGGGCGAGGAGAGGCTTACAGGTGAAGTGTGTTTGAGAGTCTTATCCCGTCAGCTGCTTCTTGTGTGTAAATGCCTCATGAGAGCTGGTGTCAAACGTCGTTCCCTGATTTCTCTGCTGCCAAGTTCCTTGGTTTGGTCAACTCTGCTGTCTGAAGGTTTATTTCAGTCTCTATCTGGAGAAGTTATTAGGGATCAGGCGCCATTCAAACGCTGAGAGTCAGGATTGGGTTCTTTTTTGTGATCAACCGTCCAGATGTTTGTTGCTCCTCCAAGCTAGTAAACGTCACAGGAAAAAAACCCGAAAGCTTTAATCGCAGATGCCTATGAAATATTGTCTTATCTCATTAAGAAAAGTCGATCAGTATATTCTTTATGCAAAGGAGAGGTGAGATGTAGTACGCTAGAGCTGGGGTTCTTCCTTCCTTGAAGATGAGGGGTAATGGGAGCTGTCCAAAGAACCACGCATGAAGCTTGGTATATGCTTTTCTCTCTCTCTCGGTCCTTCCGGCACCGCAGGAGCTATGAAGACATGATTGGTGAGGAGGTGCCATCAGACCAGTACTACTGGGCGCCTCTGGCCCAGCACGAGCGAGGGAGTCTGGCGAGCTTGGACAGCCTGCGCAAGGGCGGACCCCCGCCCCCCAACTGGAGACAGCCAGAGCTGCCTGAGGTGATCGCCATGCTGGGCTTCCGCCTGGACGCCGTCAAGTCCAACGCGGCCGCGTACCTGCAACATCTCTGCTACCGCAACGACAAGGTGAAGACCGACGTCCGGAAGCTGAAGGGCATCCCAGTGCTGGTGGGATTGTTAGACCACCCCAAGAAGGAAGTGCACCTGGGAGCCTGTGGCGCTCTCAAGAATATCTCTTTTGGGCGTGACCAGGATAACAAGATCGCTATAAAAAACTGTGACGGCGTTCCCGCTCTCGTGCGGTTGCTCCGAAAGGCTCGTGACATGGACCTCACTGAAGTGATTACCGGTGAGTCCCAGGCCTGAGTTGGGGGCCTCTAGGGTGAGGGTCAGAGATCCTGCAAGGTTTTCCAGATTTTAAACGCCAGAGTGGGTTGCCATTCGTTTCTCCAGGTGAGCTTCCTGAGCCAGGGATTGAACTTGGGTTTCCTGTACTGCAGGCAGATTCTTCACCGTCTGAGCCACCGGGGAAGTCTGATTTTAAAGCATTGTTTGCTAACATGTTAAATGCAGAAGACTTCCCTTAAAATTCCAGACCCTTGGCTCCTGTTTTAAACTAACAGGAGCTGGTGGCCGCGGACGTGTCTCACTTCCCAGTGGTCTGAGGGGACCAGGGCATGTTCCACTAGCGTGTGTGGGTCACAGTCAGCAGAAAGGGGAGGAGATAGCAGAGACCATTAGCTCTCAGTCGGGGGTGATCTTGCCCCCAGAGGACATTTGCAGTGTGTGCAGGTATTCAGTTGCCGTAACTTGGAGGGGTTGGGAGTTGGGAGGGAGTGCTTTTGGTATCTAATGAGTAAAGGCCTGACATTTACTCATTTAATGACGGCCGGGATAGCTCTCCACAACAAAAATTATCTGGCCCAATAGTCAGTGGTGGTGAGATTAACAAATGGGTATAGCGGGCCCAGAAAGCATTGCTTATAATAATTATTGTTTTAGAAACGTTACTTCGTGATGTGTATGTTTGTACTGAGCCATAATGTAAAACACGTTGTCATGAGTAACAAACTAAGTCTTGAATATCCTTACAAGGTGTTTGATCCTTGGGGAAGCCTGAGAAATGCTGTGAAAGGGGTTTCTCTTGGGCATTCCTCAGACATACTGTCTTGGTGCTGGAGAACTGTCTGATGCGTGGTCTCTGCCAGGAACCCTGTGGAACCTCTCATCCCATGACTCCATAAAGATGGAGATCGTGGACCACGCGCTGCACGCCTTGACAGATGAAGTGGTCATCCCCCGTTCGGGCTGGGAGCGGGAGCCTAGCGAGGACTGCAAGCCACGCCACGTCGAGTGGGAGTCCGTGCTCACCAACACAGCTGGCTGCCTCAGGTGACAGAGGGGCCGGGAGCGCGTGGAGGCTGGGCTTCTGGAGACCGAGCTCGCTCCCGAAGCGCGCAGGCCCCGTGGCCTGGAGCTCAGGCGCAGTTCCTGTCTGTGCTGCGCCCATGGCCCCGCCCTGCGTCTCTGCCTGTCGCCACCCCTGGCATTCCGTGTGGTTGACTTGCGGCTCCCACACATCCTCCTCACTTCCGTGCCTCTTTGACTTCGTTAATATAATTTGTTCAGAACCAGTGGTGTAAGGCCGTTGTCTAGTCCTGGGCTTGTGTGTGTCTGTGCCTTTAATTACTTGTATTTCAAGTCAGACTGATAAATGCAACAAATGGGTACAGCATACTGGAAGGACCGTGGGGAAGAGTCCTTCCCTGTCTGCAGGGCGGATGTGCTTGTTTCTGTTTTGAGGCCACACGCAGGTGCTTGGACTCCCTGAACGTCCTCCTGAGTTCTCTGTCTCGTGTCCCGTAATGTGCAGTGTGTCCGTTCTCTCTTTGGAAGATGCGCCTCTGTGCTCTGTCCCCGTTCTTCGTTTGCGCTTCCCCGTGAGCGGTGTGTCTGGCATTGTTGCTGTTGGTCTGCTCTATGCGCCCCATCCTTGGCCTGGTTATGTGTCCTGAAAGCAAGAACTTCAGCTTCCTGTCAGCGTTAGTGCCACCCCGAACAGGCACTCTTCATTTTTAACGGTGGAGAGGCTTAGGGAGGCTTGCACAGACGAGGGGCACTAAGCGAGGCTTTCTGGAGTTCAGGCGTCTTGAAGCCTCCGCTTTCCCCCAGGAATGTCAGCTCGGAGAGGAGTGAAGCGCGCCGGAAGCTTCGGGAGTGTGACGGGCTGGTGGATGCTCTCATCTTCATTGTCCAGGCTGAGATTGGGCAGAAAGACTCGGATAGCAAGGTAGGTTCGCGAGTCAGGTGCCCGTAAGACAGGCCTGTCCTCGCAGGCTTTCAAATCACGTTAGGTACCTGTACCAGCCCCTCCTTAACTGGGCGTTCACCTTAGTGGAAAACTGTTTCCTTTGGAATTTCCTCTGCCTACATATTTTAAAGCTGTTTAGCCATACTTCCATTTTTTTCTAATTAGGAAAAAGTCAGCATGACATTGAGTTTTATGTTGCACACCAAATGGTAGCAGAAATCTTTATTAGCCTGATGCTGAAAGAATTCCGCGAAGCTTGGGGGCACTGAAGAGGCACTGGGAGACTGAACTGGGCGATGCTCTTGGGCATCACCGGTTCACTACCTGCACCACGGGAACCTGCACGGGCCAGAAGGCCACCTGGCGGCCTCTCCCCTCACTGGGCCTTTTCCTTTGTGACCCCAAGCTTGTGGAGAACTGTGTCTGCCTCCTTCGGAACCTGTCCTACCAAGTGCACCGGGAGATCCCGCAAGCAGAGCGCTACCAGGAGGCGCCTCCCAACGTTGCCAACAACACTGGGCCGCACGCGGCCAGCTGCTTTGGGGCCAAAAAAGGCAAAGGTGAGGCTTGCTTCCCGCTTCCCCACTCGTTAGTGCAGGACGGGGAGAGGAAGGTGTTTCTGGCTGTGCGTGTGGGACGTGTTTCTGGCTCTGTGTGTGGAACGCTTGCTGAGGAGTGCAGGAGTCTGCCTGGTCTGGGGTGCCCCCTGTGCCCTGAGCTTCATGCCCCCTGTGCCCTGAGCTTCATGCCCCCTGTGCCCTGAGCTTCATGCTGCTGGGGCTGCTGGTGCTGGTGCGGCTGGGGCTGGGGCTGGGGCTGGTGCTGCTGCTGGTGCTGGTGCTGGTTCTGCTGGTGCTAGTTCTGCTGGTGCTGGTGCTGGTGTCAGTGTCAGCAGCTGGGCAGTGAAGGCTGAGAGCCCAGCTGACCCGGGGCCTTCTCCCCCTCCTCCTGTTTCCTGTGTTTGTCTTTTCCTCTGTGCTTCCCTGCTTGTTTTCCCATGATCCTGTTGACATCTCTCTCCTGCGTTTTTCTTCCTTCATTTCTCTCCTCTCCTTTCCACCTTGGGTGACGCACTGGAAGATGAGTGGTTCTCCAGAGGTGAGTGGAGTCTTTTAAGCTGCTTACCTACCTCTAATTTGCATGTTTGGGTTTTAGCGTCCCTGGCATTTCCTTGCCTCACCCTTCCCTGTGGATGCATGTAGGGAAGTGCACTGGAGAAAGGCCGCTGAGCCCCGTCACGCTCCCCTGAGCGAGCGGCGCAGGCGCACTGTTCCTGGGCGGCAGCCCCTGTCCCCGGGACTGAGGACGGCCCCGTCCATCCTTAGCTCACCCGGCTGCTGCGCGCGCTCTGCTCTTGCTTCCGGGACAAGCTGGGGATCCGGTCTTGTTTTCTTTCTTGTTTTGTCTTATGCCCCTCTTGATGCATCTCTGATGGAAACATTCTGACTGAAGAATAAAGAATATACTGAGTGGACTCTTCCTTTCTTAAACTTTTTATCCCTTCTCCCCCAACTTTCTTTTCTAAATTTCCAAAGGGAAAAAGCCCACAGAGGATCCGACAAACGATACAGTGGATTTCCCTAAACGAAGCAGTCCTGCTCGAGGTGAGCCACCTTTCTCTTCTCAGCCGCCACGGTCCTCGTGAGCACCATCCACAGACGGGCCTGTGGCAGCCTGCCACTGGGCTGCACAGTGTGCTCACTGTCACGTCCCCCTGACTGAAGGAATTTGAAGTGATGATTAAAATATTTGGAAATTTTAAATATTATAACAGGGACCTTCAAAGGACTTCTTGTTATGGCAGTTATTCAGATTACTTGACGGTAAGGACTTGATGGTAGTCTAGCCCAAGGAACTTTTTATGTTCATCGATACAATGAGTCCAAAATTCACAGCACTCCATGGATATTAAAATTTAGATGTTGTTAAATCTATGAGAGACCCTTTGACTTAATTATAGATAAGGTGAGCAGGATAACTCACTTAAGTTAGAAATAATAATTTGAGATGAGGAATCTTTAACTCTTCAGTGCTGTCGATGAGTAAATGCGTCCCTTGAGTGCTGGGCAAGGCCAGAGTAAACTGTGGCTAGAAAAGAGACTAGGAAGGAGAGAGAGGAATTGCATAGAGTTGATACATGTCCTGCTTTTGCCGTGGATGAGTTCTTCTTGAGAAGGCATGTAGTCAAATCTGAGTTTGCGCTTGGGTCGGAGGGTGGGGGTGTTTAGAGAGCCTGCTTGTATAGGAACACAAACCCATCAACCCAGAGTCAATCTTAGCGCTGGACTGTAGTCAGCCAGAGCCTGCTTTGTAGATGCTGCTAAGCACCCTCTGCTTTCTTGTCCTTTCTTGTGCAGGCTATGAGCTTTTATTTCAGCCGGAGGTGGTTCGGATTTACATCTCACTCCTCAAAGAGAGCAAGAATCCCGCCATCCTAGAAGCGTCGGCCGGGGCCATCCAGAACTTGTGTGCTGGGCGCTGGACGGTGAGACCCTTGTACAAGATGCATTTGGGGATGGAAGGACTTAGCTTAAGTGTTTGCTGTCGTTCGTAATCTGTTCTGCTTCTTTCCACGTCCTGCCTGTAGTATGGTCGATACATCCGCTCAGCTCTGCGTCAAGAGAAAGCTCTTTCCGCCATTGCTGACCTGCTGACCAATGAACACGAGCGGGTGTGAAAGCTGCGTCTGGGGCCCTGAGAAACCTGGCTGTGGACGCGCGCAACAAAGAACTGATCGGTAAGGAGCTGGCTGTTAGCCGCGGCCCCGGCATCCGCTACCGCACCTTTATCCAGCAGGCACTGAGTTTACTTGTTGAAACAGCTGAGGAAGAATCCTAGTCCCCCACAGTTTGTGACTCGGGCATTACAGAGAGTTACATTCTATTGGTTCTTGGAAAGAGAAGAGGTGATGACTCTTCACAAGTTGAAAAATCGTATCTTATTTGTTGAGCATGTACTTTGTTACTAGGGATTGTTAAGCATATCTGTAGGTTCTCATTTAAATGTCACCGTTTTACCGTTTTACAAACATACTTTTTATTTTTCTTTTTTTTAAATAGAACAAGAAAACTGAGGGTCGGGACGTTAAGTAGTTTCTCCAGAGTTAATAAAGCAGAGCCCAGTTTTTGTTTTTGTTTTCAAATTCACAGTGACTGTTGTGTTAAACTACTGTCGTACTCAGTATACTGTTTTCACTAAGAGATCTAACTGGACTGTGTAGCGTATTTGACACAAAGTATCCCGATTGTTTTCACGTGACTGATGGGGAGAACAAGCTGGCAGATGGGAAGGACGGTGTGTTCGTGGCTGTCCCCGGTCCTTTGCCCTTCTGAAGGGGTAGTCCTCCAGGAGCGTGAAGCTGGTGCTCATGGGTGGTCCCTGTACTCGATGTGATCAGTGCAGGGACCGTTGGGCTCCCCAGACTCTCCCTGTGTACATGCCTGCCGTCTTACCGCTGTAGGTAAACATGCCATTCCTAACTTGGTCAAGAATCTGCCAGGAGGGCAGCAGAGCTCTTCCCAGAATTTCTCTGAGGACACCGTGGTCTCTGTTCTCAACACCATCAACGAAGTCATCGCTGAAAACTTGGAGGCTGCCAAAAAGCTCCGGGAGACCCAGGGTATCGAGAAGCTGGTTTTGATCAACAAGTCAGGGTGAGAGTAACACTGAGCTGTCGCAGCTGGGGCAGGCGAGCGCGGGAGAGGGCGCTGGGGAGGGTCGCTACCCTGTTGATTTTGCAGGTTGTTCTCCCTTTTTTACATGTAAAGAATGAAGGAGATATTGCTCTCTTTTCTGTCTTAATGTTGATCCGTAAATGGCTAAGACTCTTGGATCAGGCATTTTTTGTTACTGTTTGAGTTAAAACACTGGACTTGGTGAATACCTGGTCTTGCCTATTTGGGGACTTATATTCTTATGTTACATTGTATTAGAGAGGACAGGTTCTCAGCTTATTTCCTGGTCTTACATCCACATTCCACCTGGTTTTATTTCCCTAAAAGGAACCGCTCAGAAAAAGAAGTTCGCGCAGCGGCGCTTGTATTACAGACGATCTGGGGATATAAGGAACTGCGGAAGCCACTGGAAAAAGAAGGGTGGAAGAAGTCAGACTTCCAGGTAGAGTCCCTCTTGGGACTGAGGCTTTCGCCTTTCTTCCCCGTGGTTTCAGGTGATGCTGCTTCTGTGTCACTGACGCACTGAGTCTCCTTTTGACCCGCGTCTCTGTGTACAGAAACCACTGACGGTGCCTGAGGCAGCCCTGGCACGGCGTGGGCGCTGCTGGCAGTGCTGCCCCGCGGCCCTTGGGCCTCTTCTCCAAGCCTGTCCCACCCTTTGAAGGAGTTTGCGTTTTCTGAGACTGTGTTTCCTTTTGATAGTGTGAGTGTTTGGCACCTTTGTAATTGGTTCAGAAACGCAAATCAAAGCCATCGCATCCTACTGTTTCACTGTATAGGTGTTTGTGTAGCCCGTGTGAGCCCCCTTTTGGTGAGACTGTGTTTGGGAGTAAGGCCCTGAAGTCTGCGCGGGAAGGAGCCGGGTGTGGGTGCGTTCGGGTCTGTGTGACTGCACTCTGCGTGCCCTCCAGGTGAACCTGAGCAGCGCCTCTCGGAGCCAGAGCGGCCACGCCTACGACGACAGCACGCTGCCCCTCATCGACCGCGGCCAGAGGCCAGGTACAGAGCCGCGGGACGCCCCGCCCCTGCGCCCCCTGCGCCCCCGC